>RJWM01007487.1:0-77777 GCA_004363535.1 Dasyprocta punctata | reverse complement strand
TAGTAATTTAGATGGTTGGAATTTTACAGTGGTTGCAACATTGTATATTGTTACCATTAAGGGGGCTGTTCAGATTGACATGTAAAGACATATAGGATTGATCTGGTCTTATGAATATCAACTGTTCTCTCTCACCAGTTAATGCATTTAGTAGTATAGACTTTTAAACTGTCTTATGAATACCCTTATATAAAACTGTGTCTTTTTTCCATTCCTTCCTTCCTCAGTTCCCCTTGTAATACCTCTTATTGTCTTCAAACTAAATGCCCTTACCAATTATAGACAAATGAGATAGTACTGAATAAAACCAATAACAGATAAGATAATGGGGGCAATACATAGTAATGTAACGTTGATTTCTATGATGCCTCATGTTAGCTTCAAGGCAGTTGCCTATATCATCTGTTGTAACACAATCATACTAAGGTAGGTTAAAATCCCTCACAACAGAGCAGTGAAAGTAATACCTGGTTTTGAAGCAGGGTGATCATGTATCACTGAAGGCTACCCTTATAAATTTTGTTATCTTTACAATAGCTGTCTTTGTCATCATTTATGATGAAGATAGGCAGATCGAGGTAGAATAGGATTAAACTAAACAGCTCATTGAAAACAATACTGGACTTAAATCCCGTTAATGGATTATTCATTTGTCTGCCCTGCTTGGTGGTATCTCTCTGTCGCTTTTTCTGGAGCAGTGGACTTCTTTATCTCTCACTAGAATGTCCTTCAGTATTCTCTGTAGAGTTGGCTCCATTGTCATAAATTCTTTTAGTTGTTCTTTGTCGTGGAAGTATCTTGTTTCTCCGTTGATTTTAAAAGATAATTTTGCAGGGTACATTAATTTGGGTTGGAAGTTATTTTCCTTCAGGGCTTGAAATATTTCACTCCAAGCTCTTCTTGACCTGATGATTTGTGTTGAGAAGTCTGTCGTGATTCTGATGGGCCTTCCTTTGTAGGTAATCTGTCTCTTTTCTCTAACAGCTTTTAATATTATGTTTTTGTGTTGAACTTCTGAAATCTTGATTATTATATGTCTGGGTGTAGGCCTGTTTTGGTCAAGTTTAGCTGGAGTTCTATATGCTTCAGTTATCTGAAAGTCTCTTCCTGTTCCCATGCTTGGAAAGTTTTCTGAAATTATTTCTGTAAATAGTCTTTTAATTTGATTTGTATTGACCCCTGCTTTTTCACTCACACCTTTGATTCATAATTTCCTTGGGTTGTCTTGCAGCCATTGCACTGCCACTTCCAGATTTCTAATTATCTTGAGAAAGTCTCTCCTTTCTCTTTCCCAAGTTTTCATTCTTTCTTTCAGATACGAAAGTCTATCCTTAGTTTCCTTCAAGTGGTTCTGCTAACTTTTATTGGAGTCTTTGATGTCCTGGTAGTCTCTCTGAATCTGATTAATGTGTTCTAAGTCTTTATTTGTTTCATTCTCAATTTCCTTTGATTTTTCATCCTCCACCTTTCCTGCTGTGTTTCCTTTAGAGGTGCTTAGTGATTCGCCGATTATGTATTTCATTTCAATTCTCAGGTGGGCTAACAGTACCGCTTTAATTTCTTTCATAGCTTCGTGGAGTTGTCTCCCCACTTCAGTTGTCAACTCCTCTGAGAGTTTAATTTTTGGACTCCCGACCATTTCAGCGTTAGCATCCCCGGAATTGGTTCTGCTTGTATCAGAGTCCAGAGAGCGCCCTCTGCCTTTCCGTCTTGGCATTTTCCTGGGCTCGCCAGTGAGGCCATGATGGTCCACTGCCTCTCCCAAGCCTGTTTCTGCTCCGCATATGTCTGCTGCAGTGTGTGAGAGGACAGGGCTGCTGCCTGGTAACCCGTACCAGGCTGTCCGCCAAACTTCCCCTATCACCCCCAGGGCACCCGTGCCGTTTCCGCCACAACCTTCCAGGAACCATGCCTAATTAGGTGCAGTTCCGGTCTCAAGATGGATTCCTGTCCCTCACTCTCCCTCGGGGGTGGGGGCTGGGGGCTGCCGGGTTCACTCACTCGCCTGCTCGCGACCACCTTGCTCCACAGTTGACCGCCGCCTCCGCCGTCCCACCGCACCATAGCAATTCCACTGGCAATTCCACCGTGTATCGCGAGCACTCCAATTGTACCTTCTCAGCTCGGGTCGCAGTGCTGATTGGATTCGGCTCAGGACAGAGGTGCTGCTGGTCTCGGCCTTTGTTTATTTCATTCTTTTACTCTTTCCGTGGGCTACAGTTCTCATTTTAGATTCTTCTTGGGTCCAGAGGACCCATCTCCCTCTTTTTTTCTTCTCTCTGTTATTATATTAGTTTACATTCCAGCATCTGGATGGTATATTCAGGGAGCCTCCCTGTCACGGTGTTATCTGGGCGGCCATCTTGGAGGAAGTCCAGATTAGCTGTGTTTAAAGTATTTTTACTTACAATATTTTCAAGTTTCAGTGTTTTTATCTAAACATAACCCTGTCTTAAAAGAGGATCACTTACATGTATTCTCTTAGGTTTTTCCTGAGAAACAAGGATGATCATAGGTCAAAAGTAAAGTGAATTACATATTTGTACCTCAAGTTGATAAAGAAGTTTTGAAGCTGACAGTTAGGTTCCAATCTTTTTATTTAGATCCAAATCTTTTTGTTTTTAATCCCTAAATTTTTGATAGTCTTTCTTGATAATGCAAGTGAGTTAGGGTTAATTAGGGTAAGCATGGTCTTCTATGTCTTGAAAAGTCCTGTTTTCTTTCTCATGTAGCTATCAATAATCTTCCTTTCACTCTCAAAAGTATTGTGGTATGAATGAAAAATTTACAGTCTTTCTATTTATAAACTCTCTGGGGCTCAATTTCCAAATTTGAAACTAAAAAGATTATTCATGAAAACCTTAACCTCAAAATTCACAAGAATTTCTTGTGTGCCACTATGTTAAGTATGCTTTTAGTGTATTAGTATAGTTTACAGATGTCAATAAATAAGCTGTGGTGTACAAGGATACTGGCCCTAACAAGGATATTTCTTTTGAATGGAGCACCTTTTTTTTTTTTGTTTGTTTGTTTGTTTTGAGATAGGGTCTCATTATGTAGCTCAGGTTAGCCTTGAACTCACTTTGTAGCCCAGACTGGCCTTGAACTTGCAGAGATCTTCCTGCTTTAACCTCTTGAGTGATGGGATTACAGGCATGTACCACCACACCTGGCTTCATGGAGCACCGTTTTTTTTTTTTTTTTATTTTAAAGAGAATAAAGCCAAACAAAACAAAACAGAATAAAGCTAATTAGAACAGAACAATGAAAGCAATACAGGACTTAAAAACAAGATACTAGGAAATCAGCAATGGCTACCATAATGTTTCTTGTTTTCTTCAAAATAGCTGTCCATACCATCAGACATAATAATATCAAACAAAACAAAACAATAAAACCAATCAAAACAAAAGAATGATGGAGCACTTTTGACAAAAAATCTTTTTGTAATTCAGAACTTTGTATTTAAACATATAAATAGTGTCTTGGTTACTTTTTACTCCTTGCTGAGACAAAACACCTGACAGACAAACTAGGGAAGGAAAGGTTTATTTAGCTTACAGTTTTTGGAGGTTTCAGTCCACAATCAGCTGGCTCCAAGGCAGGGTGGCATGGCACGGGGACAACACTTCAAGGCAGCAGCCCAGCAAAAGCAGCCATAGTAAAAGTGGGGAAAAGCAAGCTTCTTCTCCTCCCTTATATAGTACTCAGGACACCCTCCCTCCAGGGTGGGTGTAGCTTCACAAACATCCTTGCCTTCCTTTGTACAGGATGAGGATGTTTACCAAGTAAGACCCCTGCCTCCCTGCTGAGTCTCCCAGTTAAACTTCTGACCTTCTAAAATTGTAACAATGACCAGGTAACTGCTCTACACCCCAGGATGTAAAGCTGCTGAGTTACTTAATTAAGCTGCTAGGCTTCTCAAGTTGACACAATGTATAAACCATAGCAAATAGCTTCATTTCATATCCACTATACTGTCTTCTTTGCCAATCTCTAAAGATTGGGCTAGTAACTTTCACTGGCTAGTTCAGGAAATTCTTGGCAGGCTATGTCCAGCTAGCCTGGGGTAGTCAAACAAAACATGTTCTCGGCTCCAAACTTCAGAATTTTAGTGAAGCCTCTAGTTTAGATGTTTAAAATGCTCCAAAGTGTTTCAGACACAGTGTGAGCTTTGTCAAGATTGAGGCATCCGAGTGTCTTTCTCAGGAGTGCAGAGCCTGAAGCTCGGAGGGTGGCAGCCCTCGCAGTGACTCTTCATTTGATCTTCATTGTTTACCAAATACATATGCACACAGCATTTCCTTTAACCTCATCAGAATCCCATGATTTTCAAATACAAGAATGTTTTGCAGGGAATATGTGAAATAAAAGAATGCGCTCAAAGTCTTGCACCTAGTTAGTGGCAGAATCAGAATTTGTTGTCATGTCTCTCAATTCTTATTGTGGATCTCTTTCCATTATACTGTGACAATTCAGGTTGTAGTGAAAAGCTTGAATTGACTATAGCACCCAGCTGACTTTCTTTTCTTCTTTTCCAGAAAGACACATTTAGGAGTTTGTTGTTTTCTGCCTGGTCTTGGTATTTTTTGGACAAACATTTGATTCTGTTCTTCTTCCTTCCTGTGGGTTTGTAACTGCCTGCCTGGCAAAGATGGCAAGAGATGTTTTCATGAGCAATCAAGGACATAGATGCATTGGCTGCCAGCCTCAGGCGGGGACGCAGACTTGTCTCCCACCAGCAGAACGATGATGCGTTTCCCCAAAATGTTCCAAGAATGGCCTGGAATGTGACTAGACAAGGTCCATGCGGCCCCATGAATGGCTTCACACTGCACCAGCCAGAAAACAAACACAACAGTAATCCTTGGATTAGCATGAAAACGCTTCCAAAGGGGGCTCAAAGACAGTCTTTTGTCTCCTTTATAAAAAGGAAGAGATGAGGCGTGACAAATGGCCTGTTCGTTGGCTTTCTGTGCCAGGCAGAGGTCATCTTGGAAGGGCACCACAGACGCGATCAATTTACAAAGAAAAGGCTCAAAATCAAAGGACAAAGAACATTTCAGAAGAGGTGAGGTGGTATTTAAAGTTGGCAATTTCAAGTAAACTAGGAAAGACACAGTATGACTCACATATTTGAAAAGTATGCTGGCTTTTGCACTGAGACACGATGAGCATACTGCAAATAGCAAGGAGTTTGCAGTCAGGAGACATGTATTCTTGTCTTAGCTGACACACTCTAGAGTTCTGGGCTTCAATTTTTGAATTCACAAAATGAAGCTAATAATACCTACTTTTCCTGATTGCTGTAATAATTAAGTGAGACAGACATAAGACATCCAGAGGATTAGTTGGTTGGTGAAGACTCTGTCCTGGGACATAGAGCACTTGGGCAGCATCCCCCTTTCTCTGTGATTAGGTGATATCCAGCAAGTCACTTTGACTGAGTAGCCTTCATAGTTTTCAAACCTTTCTGGGTGTATTTTTTGAACCAGAAATTAGCAAATTAAATCTGAAAAAAACTCTCAGTATATACAGAAGATAGATGTAGAGTTGCCATATTGGAAGTGGGAGTGTGTTGGGAGTAGATGTCTAACCTTCTCCCTCCCTCTCCCCTCATCTTTTCCCATCTCTTGTTCTGGGGGCAAGGACAGAAATAGTTCTGTTTCCATCCTCTACGATTTGGCTGTATTCACCTCTGATGCCTTTCATGATCTTTTTCTACCATAAAGGGGTAAAGAATTCTTTCCAAACCTCTCTAAATTTTCCAAAACGTCCACACAATGCTCAAATGTTCTTATTTTAGATTACGGTAGGGAATAGACCAACAGAAAAAACAGATCTCAGTGAATGAATTTCTGAATAGCAGAATTAAACATCTCTGATCAATAATGTAATGCTACTTCCTAGAGCATGAAGATCTATGGAAATGTCTCCATGTGTCTAGATGCAAGAGTACATTATGATCTGAAATATTTATTTACTTTTTCAGTGGAAAGGGCAGTAAGAATCTGAGTTTGAATCTTATCACTAAGGAGTCACTTTGAACTTCAGGTTCCTATGTGAATGTCTGAACAATTAATCCCTGACTAAAATCAATAGCACCACATAAAAAATAAGTATGATTTTCTGGCTTTCATTTTCACAGCACAATTCATCACATTACCCTCCTGTTATTTCACATCTGTGTGGGTGTGGGCATGCACATGTTTACGCTTACACAGACACTGCCACATTGAGCGTTCTATCATCATGTCTTTTAATTCAAAAGCATTTCTTTTTTGGAGTGCTTTATGATCTATTTCTTTGTTTATTATTTATGGAGATTAGATAAACTTTCAAAAACTTTAAAGAGATGAGAATCATGTATTTGGAGTCATTCCAAGAAAAATGAACAAAGGCACCTCTGCTCTATGTGCCTTACAAAATAAATATGTCTTAATCCTGTGTCACAAACTCTGTCTCTAGCATGCCCTGTCTGTATAATCTTGGATAGTCTCCTTGGACCTGTGATTTAGTTCTTTCTTCTATAAAATTGGGATAAATCATACCTTGTAAGGATTAAATGGGAGAGTATATGTTGCATTTTTAAAAGTAAAAAAAATATAAATCAAATGTGATATTTATGACTAAAAAAAGAATGATCATTGTTATTACTTGGGTTTACTTTCTTTAAATAAAGATATAAAGCAGGCCTGTTTTCCTTTTGTAAAGGTGCAGACCTGCATAAACTCATATTCAGTATTAAACTGGGCCAAAGTTGTCAGTACACATGAGCTTTCATGAAAGCTTTCCTGGGTTTACCTGGGTTATTTTTTTGTTTTGTTTTGGTTTGGATTTTGAGAAAAACTAGCAGCCTTGTTTGTAATAGAAGAACTATGTTGTGGTGTTTGTTCAAGTTCTCTGAGATCTTTCTGGTTAATTCCTGGTTGAATTAGGAAGATAGTAAGGAAGTAGGAAGGTAGTAAGTTGAAACTTTCTTCTGCAATTGTTGCTTTCTGAATTCTGGTGGGAAGTCCTATGTCTCTCTACGATTCTCCTACATCTCACAGTGGTTGTAAGAAGACAAAGTATGCTTAGCGACAGATCTAAGCAAAAGAACAGTGTATAGTTAGGATTTCCAGTTCAAGTCGTGATTTCAATTTGCCTATCTTCCTGGCACTCTTATTCTTCCTAATGGGGAGGAAAATAATTTGATAAATTGATTTACTTTGAAGGAATTGCACCTGAAAATAGCTTCTCATGAATCCTAAAGGAGAATTTGTGGGTTTCGTGGTGATGCCAAATCCATCTAGACCACATGGTTGAGGATATGGGATGGAGTGGAGTCTTGAGAGGGATTTGAGATACCACTCAGAAGAGGAATAGCTTCCAGCTGTCTCAGAAAGCAATCTAAACCAAATCAAACCAAACCAAACCAACAAAATAATTTTCAATTCGTTTGATTACATGAACAGTTCTCTCCCATCTTTATTTATTTATTCATTGTTTGTTTGCTTGTTTCTGTTTCTTTGTTTCTAGTAACAATTTGAACTGAATTTGCTTTTCTGTCACTGCTTCTGAGATGCAGTATTACCATCAGGGATGGATCATTGAACTGAGTCAGTGACAGAGTCTGACTTGCACAGATCATTGACACACTGAATGACCTCAGGCAATGTCATTTTACTTCTTTGATTCTGAATTTTCCCCTTTTTAAAAATTGTAGATTTAAACCAAACAGCTTAATGACTTGATATATGTGTATGCTGTGAAATAATCACCACAATCAAGATAATAAACATTTCTATCATTTCACATAGGTGTGTGTTTGTTCGTGTGCGTGTGTATGTGGTATCTGTGAGAACACTTAGGAGCTACCTTTTGGGCAAATTTCAAGTGTGCAGGAGAATATTATTGCCTATAGTCAACATTCTGTGCATTAAAATTTATTCATATGACTCTCCCTTTTTGCAAAGGGAGTGTGTATATAGAGATTTCTCAAGGTGCCTTCCAGTTCTAAATACTGCAATTACTCTATTTCATATCTGTTGAGTTCTGTAGATGGTATGCAGCTTAATTGTGATATGTACATTAGTACTCAAAATAATGGAGAGATGGAAAGCACAGCGTAATGCAAGTTGGCCACTGTGTGTGTCCTTCATGTGGCCCCTTTTCACCTCCATCACGGGAGTGCAGGAGTGATGCATTCTGTGTGTGCCACACAGATGAATATCTGGCATCAGATTCTTGCTTATTTTAAGTGATGTTCCAATCAGGTTAGCTGAGGTGAGCACAGATGATAACTGAGAGAGGAGTGTTAGCTAGAACAGAGCTCTTCATTCTCTTAATTATATTGTGAAATGAAAAAAACACTCCATCCCCAAAATGAAGGGAATTGACTACTTTCCTTCTTGAATGAGTTCAACTGAAGCCTCAACCAGAGTCAAGAAGCGGGAAGAGTTGACCTCCGAGAGTCCTGTCTTAGCTCCTTCATTCTCCAAAATGTTGGCCCTGAAGGAAAAGTGTCACGCATTTTCTTGTATGTCCTGTCGCACACTGAGTAATGTTGCCCCTCTGCCCTCAGTGGAGCATTTTAATGATAACAGCTGTCTTCAGGGACAGATTGGGACTTGTCTTTTAAGGGAAGATGAAATCTATTAAGATAGTGAGGACAAAAAAGAAAGGCTATTTTCCTGAGAAGGCTGATCCAAAGCAAAGTGTGGTTAGCTCCTTTCTTCTCCCTCCCCCACCTATTGTTAGATAGCATACCCTTCAACTGCTCTGTTTTGTGTCTAGATTATTATGGTTGTTGGTGTATAAAATTGCTGCTTGGTGTGTATAATTTATAAGCTCTAAAAAATGATAAATCGTCTCAAGTAAGAAGAGTGATTTGTGTTAAAGTCCTTAGGGTACTTTTGTAAAGGAATTTAATTTCTTGGGGGAAATTGTCTATAACTTTCTGTGGAATATTAGTTAACTCATTCATAGCTGGGATTTATTTCCTGTTGACTGACTGTGGGTGTGCATGTATGTTTAAATGTTTGATTATTGGTTGGGGTAAGTTTTACCCAGGCAAATGAGATTATATAGCAAAGTTTGATAACTCAGGAAGCTTAGAGAAATAGAGAACCTAGTTAATTTATTTTTTAAAAAATTTGTTTCAGGACTGGGGGATTAGCTCAGCAGCACAAGCGCTTGCTTGGCAAGCACGAGGTCATGAGTTCGATCCCCAGTAACAAAAAACAAAAAAAAAAGTTTCAAACCAATTGCTAGGGTTTTGTCTAGGTGTATTTTATTTTATTTTATTTTATTTTATTTTATTTTATGCTATTGTCCAGTGATTCTCAATCATGAACAACTTTTCCAGTCAGGGGACACTGGGCAATGCTTGAAACATCTCAGGGGTTGCAGTTGGTGTCTAAGGAGTAGACACTGTCACTGCTGTATATCCTGTCATGCGCAGCACAGGTCCCTGCCCCAAGCACAGAATGGTTAGGTCTAAAATGCCAGTCACCTCAAGGCTGACAAACTCTGCTATAAGAAGCAGGCTCTGCAAATGTAATTCAGCATTATTCCACCAAGGACTTTCTATGGAATTCACTTGTTTTCTCTAAATGTGTAGTCTTATTATCAAGAGATGGCAATGAGGTGTGGGAGACAAGAAGCTGGAGTTGGGCTAAATGTGGATTAGTCTTATAGTATAGAATTCAGTGTTTCTGTGTTTTGAAGAAATGCAATGCCATTATATATTTTACGGTCTTTGTGGTGGGGTTTTCTTAATCTTTATGTTTAATTTTTGATTGCTAGCATTTAGAACACTTAGGAAATGACAACATCTCAGAGGTGTCTTCCAGGCATAGTTGGCTTTTGGGTTTTGAATCTGTTGCAAGATCCTTACCTCTTTAATTTATTGGGGATGAGAAGTTGCTGCCGGCTTGGCCCAGCCCCTGGTTCTTTGGCACTGGTTTGTAGTATTATTTATGACTGTTAGGCAATCTCAGTCTTGGTATACCAGAAAGAGCCACTGGTTAGAATAATGATATCACTTTGTGCAAAGTGGTACAGTCAGCAACAATAGCATCAAACACAGCCTAGAAAATGCCAAAGTGAGGTACTTATGAATTTGCCACATTTAGCCTTACAAACTAAATTTGTTATCATATAACAAAATGAGAAATGAGCCAGAAAATTTTATGCAGTAAATACACCCTCAATATAGCAATTTTACCCCCACAGGAAAAAATTTAAAAGGGGTTAGGGAGAAAAATTAAGAAATAGAAGAAGAGGAAGAGATTAGAAGCAAGGCTGGATGACAAAGAAAGATCACACAAACTTTGGGAAACTGGTGAAAAAGAGGAGGGAGCCCGAGCACGGTGGTGCATGCCTGTAATTCTAGCACTGGGGAGTCTGAGGCAAGAGAATTGCTGCAAGTTCTAGGACAACCTGAACTACATAGCAAGTCCAAGGCCAGCCTGGACCCTGTCTCAAAGAAAAAAGAGGGGGAAAAAAAAGACAAGAGAGAAAGAGAGAAGAAAGAAATAAAAACAAGAACAAAACAATAACAATAAAAAAACTAGAAACCATGTTCATATTCATATAAAAACAAGAACAAACAAGAAAAAAACACAAGAGAGAAAGAAAAAAATAAGGAAAAAAATGTCTTTGTTGTCACTTGTAGACAATGTGGGTAGAAAGAGTCTAGATCTGACTATGTGGTAGAAAGAGTCTTGATTCACTCCAGCAAGCCAGCTGTAGCTTTATGGCAGGTTGGTGGATAATTCCAGTGAGCCTGCAACTTCATTTCTACTGCAGTTAAGGCTGATTTCTGGTTGTGAAGCTGGAATCAGACTCATTAAGCCCCTAGCAGTCCATGTGCCTCCTGCTAATTTGAAGTTGCTTCCCTAACCCTGTCAGTGGACACCATGAGCAGGAGCCAGCCCTCCTCTGCTCTGAATTCTGAGCTCCTTGGTTCCTCTCCAAGATGGTTCCCAGGCAGTCGTCATCTCCTGAGGGAATTCTGAACCCAGAGAGCACCCCAGCCACTGCAGTCCACTGGCTCCACTGCTCTGTTCCACTGGTGTGTTTCTTCATGGAGGCTTCTTCACTGGGCATCTGAAGGTATAAGTCCCATCCCCCACCATGCAGTGAGTCCAGGCTCAGGGAGAAAGTGCTGCCTGCCACCTCCTTCTTCTTTATTGAGTTCTCTCTCTTTACTTTCCCTATGAGCTTCAATTCTTGCTTCAGGTCCTTTCTGGACCCCAAAGACCCACCTCTCTCCTTTTCCTCCTCACATTCCAGTGTCTGGACACCAAATCTTACAGAGGCTCTTTGCTGCTTACCACTCTCCCATCTTCCCAATTTTTGATCGAAATTTTAAAAAATCATCTAATAAAATGGTTTACCATCATAGGCTTCTTAGAAATACTTCTCAGTAAAGGATGGTCAAGTATTGAAACTTGTGATCCAAAAGTTGCATTGTATCTGTACAGCTAAGCAGATTCAGGTCCAAGGTTGAGTGAGAGGTATTTAAAAGGGGACTGGGACTTTTAGGCAAAGATTACACTGCCTAATATCCTTTGTATTATGTTCAACACTGAACCTGGTAGTTATTGAGATTAATAGGTTGAATGAAAAAGTAATGAATACTGTCACCGTCTAAATGTTAGTATTCAACTATACAAATATGAATAGCTTCAAATGCTTTAGCCTGGTATTCAAGATACTACCACCTGATCTCATCTTGCTTCTTACTTTCTTACCTAGGCCTTGCGCTCCAGTCAAAGTTTTGTATTTCATGCTTCATATAGTCAACTTGCAGATTCATGGAGAGTCATAAACTCAAATTTGTTCATGTCAATTCCTTCTACTACTGGCTATTAACATTTCAGCTCTCCTTCATGAGTGAAATGAAACTGAACCTTTTTTTTTGTGAAGCAAACAGATGGAAATATTATGGTATGTCCCTCCCTCCCTCCCCTCTTTCTCTCCTTTCTTCCCTCTCTCCATCCTCTTTCCGAGCCTCCCTCCCTTCCTTCCTTCCTTTCTTCTTGTCTGTCTGTCTTCTTTCCTTTCATGATCAAATTATGCCATTTATCAGTTTGGGAAGGTTAGCAGATAACATTTTACTTTTTTCTCTTCATAAAGAAAGAGAACATAATGAGTTGGGGATGTCCCCAGGTTCAAATATCACACTAACAAAACTTGTTGTCTAACCCAGAACAAATCACTTAGTCTATCTCACCTTCATTTTTTTTAATCTACAAGGTAGGCAGAATAATACTCACTCTGTTCCTCTTGAAAAATAGTTTTGGATCAAATGAGATGATGAACACAAAAAGCCCTCTGAAAAATATAAAGAACTACATAGATGTAAGCCGTTATTATTGCTATCAATTTACAAAATGACAGTGAATCCACAAAGTGCTAATGCTGTATATATTCTGCAGAGCACTTAGCTGTAGTTGGCACTTAATAAATGAGAGCTCACACAAGAGCATTGTTTCCATGGTAAGACAGACACGTGTGAGCTGCAGTTAGAGAGGGAGAAGGGAGGCTGGGAAGCGGTTACTACCTGTATTGATAGAGAAGCTATTAAAAGCAGAATGTGATTTTTAACATCCCCAGGACCATGACAGAAATGAATAAAATTTTGTGTGCTTTATCATTTGTGACCCAGAAAAGAGAACCCTGAAGGCACACAATGTCTTAAAATAAATTATTTGTGTGCCAAAGGAGGCAACATGGTCTAGTGTTTTGGCAAATTCAGTTTCTTTGTTAAGGTTACAAATAGCGGATAGGATCATCTAAGCAAAATGCTCCCTGCTTCGTTAAAGCCTTCATTGGCTACAAATTAATAAGCGTGAATTTATTTCTGTGGCTCATGAACTTGTTTAGTATCAAAACTTCCCTTTGTAGTTGTGGGGAGGAGGGTAGCCCTGGGGGTGTGGTGGAGGTGACCTGGGAAGTGGGTAGAGCTGGTTTTCATGGCTCAGCCTGAAGCTAGTGGGTCCTCCAGGTCACACGTATAAGGGAAAAGAATGGAAGGAACAAGAAAGGGATCAGCTGACACTGGCTAAAGGACAGTTGATGGTGATGAGTCACTACGAGGCTGACCATTTTATTAATGGATATTCTCTGAGCTAAGTGAGAAGGTCTTCTGGAAATCACCTGTATCTCACCAGGGAGGGAGCTGTTATGAGTCCCAGGTGTAAGGGCATCCTTTCCATTCCTTTCCTTTCCTTTCCTTTCCTTTCCTTTCCTTTCCTTTCCTTTCCTTTCCTTTCCTTTCTTTTCCTTTCCTTTCCTTCTTTCCTTTCCTCTGTTTTGCTTTGCTTTGCTCCTCTCTCTTTCCCTCCCCCACTCCCTCTCTCTCTGCCTCTTCTCTCCCCTTCCTTCCTTCCTTCCTTCTCTTGGAGATTGACCCCAGGGCCTTTACATTTAGCTACATCCTAACCTTTTTTTATTTTTTAGTTTTTGAGACAAGGTCTCACTTAGTTGCCCAGGTAGGACTTGGAAATTTCAATCCTCAGGCCTCAGTTTTCCAAGGGCTGGGATTACAGGCATTTATCATGGTGCTTGGCAAGGTATAAGGACATTAAATGCATAAGAGATTAATCAATTGCTTTAAAAGTAATGTAGTCATATTTTTGCTATGTAAATACAACTTACAGAGAGAGAAGATAGTGAATGTGAAATGTTTGGCAAGGGTACTTTTTAATTACTGCCTCTGCTATGGATTCATTAGTTGATGTGACTTTTAGTAAGTTAGTCTCTCTGTGTCTCATCTTCCTCAAATGTAAAACAGCAATAACAGTCTGTACTTCACAGTGTTGTAAAGATTAAATGAGGTAACAAATGCAGTACATATTGAACACTGACTGACAAAAGGAGATCTCAGGTTTTTTTTTTTTTGTGGGGGGGGGTTCTTGCAAAATTGCTAACTGCCCCAGGCTGTGCTTAAATTTGAGATCCTTCTGCCTCAGTCTTTTTGACTGCTGGGATTACAGATATGTGCCTATGTGCCTGTCTTGCACAATTTGGGTTGACAGTCAGTTACTGGGTGGTTGACCAATTGAAGCAAGCTAAGACTCTTCTTGTATCACTGACACCTCTGCTTCCGCTTCTGTGTCTATTTCAGAATATACTTGGCATTGCAGCACTATGAAGGATTTTGAAGATAACTAGTGCCACATTAATTTGTGTGCTCCTCAAGTCAGTGGCATGGGCATTACCAGGGGTCTCACTGGATATGCAGAATTTCATCCTCTTGCATCAAATGGTACAAAGCTCTGGGCATCTACCTTCCAGAGCTGGGCATAGCTGCCTGTGATGCCACTACTTATAAGACTGAGGCACAAGTTTAAGGTTAATCTATGTGATTTAGTGAAACTGTGTCTCAAAATAAAAACAGATAAACAAACAAATAATAAGGCCTGGGAATGTAGCTCAATAGTTTAATCTCTAGTATAAGGGAAAAAGAATTAAATGAACAAGTAGAACCCAATTACTTGTGAGTAAAAGTGAGAGATAAAGAGGTGATTAGAAAGGACGTTTGAGATACTTACAGGAGAGAGGGATATCGAATGACTATAGAATATATGAATTTATCATGATAGTTAATTGCAATATCAACCTGATCTTGACTGGATTACAAAATGGCTAGCAGATTAGTAAAGCACATTTCTGGTGGAGTCTGTGGGCTGTTTCTAGAGATGACTGGCTTGTAAGCCACATATCTAAGGAGGAGAGGACCTACCCCAATTGTGAATGGCACATCCAATTCTCTTGTCGCCTTGATGGGATAAGAGAAAGAAGGAGGAAGCTGGTGCATACTTAAAAAGCTCAATTTTCCTTGGATAGATGCATGCTTGTGCAGGTTAGACTCCTGTTTCTTCAGTCTTTCAATGGAGACTTGCACATAGTATTGCGGTTCAAAAGAATCAAGTGACTTTCTAGCTGTTGCTCCAAGGTCAATTTTAGAAAGGAGACTTCAGATATTTGAGATCTATGTTATTCCTTCTTCCCACATAAGAAGCAGGCAATACTAAGATTGCACTCTTCATTTCCTGTGTGAGCAATTCATAGGAAAAACTCTACCATTAGAACCTGGGTGAAAAGTTCAGATAACTGAAATTCTGCTACATGGCACTTGGAGGAAATTTCACTTCCCTCAGTTTTTTGGTGTGGGGTTGCATGGAATTTCTATGCATTTGGTTGGGTTCTATGGGTTTAGAGTGTTTTTACCACAACTCTGAGACCAGGAAATGGCTGTCACATGTCATTGCACCAATGTTACAATAAAGTGGCCAAATTTCATTTTAGGTAGTGAGATCAGGCTGAAGCTTGTGCTTTGAATTCTGTGTTCTCTAAAGTCTTTTTCTAACCCTTTGCCTGCTGTGATTTCTACTTTCTACTGAGGAATTTTTGGGTGTTTATTGCACATATGACATATACAAGGATCATATGGCTCATTATAGAGAGAACCCAGATGTCAACTTTGGTCTGTTTTTTTCTTAAGATCTAGATTGGTCTAAACCTCTGATTCATGTGTTGTGTGACATCCAAAAGCACTTCTCAAGATTTCTCAGACCTGTGAGATTTTTTAAGGGTGTGTTATATGTTATTAATATCAGATCCTGGCTTTGATTCCTTGCTTCTTTTGAATTCTAGACTTTTCACTTTGTGTTTCTCTCCCACTTATTTATTTACTTATTTATTTTTTTGGTACTGGGAATCGAACTCATAACCTTGTGCCTTCCAGGCAGGTGCTTACGCCACTGAGCTAAATCTCTGGCCCTATTTTTTGCGACAGAGTCTCACTATGCAGTTCAGGCTGGCCTTGAACTGACTTTGTAGCCCAGGCTGGTCTCGAACTCGCAATGATCCTCCTGCCTCAGCCTCCTGAGTGCTGGGATTACAGGCCTGTGCTACCATGCCTGGCTTTCTCTCTCATTTATTTCTATAATAGCCTCCATTAAAGCATGGATCTCAGCTTATTTTTATGATTTGGATTTTGGAGACTTCACTGAAAATTTGGGGAGAAGAAAAGAGTAAGGGGGTCTACCTTAATGAAGAAAATCTTTTAATAAAATATTCGGACTGTTTGCCATAAAAGGTCCTCATACTTCTCTGTGTTGTTACACTGTTCTCTTTCTCCTCCTTCCTCATTTATTCCCTTTCTTCATTCTAAACCACCAAATGTTTTCTCCTTTTTCTATACAAAGAAATTCAGCTCACTTGTCGCTATCTCCAGGTTTTGGTGTTAGTTGGTCTATCTTTATTTATTCATTGCAAAACTTCTTAGTTATCAATCTCTTCTAGAAAAAGCAGAAGTTTTTTTCTTTAGTTACGCAATTATGTGTACACAATTCTCATCTTTTCAGGTATAGGAAAATTTTCATAAGTATAATGTCAGAATTTTCCTTCTTTTCTACAATCACTATAGGATGAGGTTGAAAATAAATACAGTAGAGAAGTTGGTTCATTCACACATTTTTTTGACTGAATAGAGAAACAAGAAAGAGGTCTAGGTATAAACATAGTGGAAAAAACCTGAAAAGGTGAAAAAGATGATCCCACTACTTCACCTGTTACTGAGGAGGGTCCAGAATACTGCATTCTAAGGTCCCATCCTATAGCATCTGTGGTCTTTAACTGTCAGCTGATAGTCAGGGGCTTATTTTTCCTCTCTGCTTCAAAATACTTCTTGATTTCTGCCTCTTTTATCAGATTCTTTTTTCTTTAATAATTTCCTTTGTTTTCTTGTTAATAATTGTTATTAACATAAAGTAATTGACAGAACTCTCCAGCTAACCAGATGTATGCTTTTCTATATGGGAAAAATCTCAGGAGCTAGATCCCTTGTTAATGGGCCTTCCCAGAGTTGGGGATTCTGGCCTAGATAGTTAAGAATTCTAGGGAAATGAAACGGTAGTTCAGAAAAGCAGAACTGTGAAGATCCACATGGAAAGGCCAGAGGTTTACTGATTTGAACCAAAGTGGACCTGGGGTACAGTTTGAAGCTTGGAGCTAGGTATTCTAAAAAGAGATAAGTGAAGAAATGTAGCTTAGATGATCTGGGTGAGAGGGAGAAGCAGAGATTATGTTTGCGATAAGCACAGTTTTTTATCTTTGTGTATTTCTTTGTTTTTATTTTCATTTTTGAGCGGGACAAAGCAGATTTATGTTTTAGGTAAAAGACTGAAGGCAAGATAAAAACTGTTCACTCTTGTTTTTTCAGAGTATAGATTTTTTTTGTTTTGTTTTGTTTTAGAGGATTAAACTCAGGGCCTTCTCATTAAACTACGTCCCTAACCTTTTAATAATTTTAGTTTTACAGGGTCTTGCTAACTCACTAAATTGCCCAGACTGGACTTGAACTTGTGATCTGCCTGCCTCAGCTTCCTAGAGTTCTAGGATTATAAACACACACTACCATGCCCAGCAAGAGTATAGATTTTTAAAGGAGTTATTAAAAGGAAGCTATGTAGTAGAAGCTATATGAGCCCTATGTTCTCTTTTTAACTTTTTTCTTTTTGTCTTTTTGAGACAGGATCTTACTATGTAGTTCAGGCTGGCCTTGAATTCACTTTATAGCCCTGGCTGGCTTTGAACTTGCAGCAATCCTCCTTCCTCAGCCTCCTGAGTTCTGGGATTACAGGCACGCATCACCATACCTGGCTTTTTTTAACTTTTTATAATCCAAATTTATGCATACTCATTGTGAAAACACCAGAGATAGATAGATTATGTTTGTGAAAGTGTATGTGTGTATATTCATACATGTGTATATGCACTGAGGTGAGGGAAGGAGAATAAAAATACATAGAATAAAAGTCCTTATTCATCTTATCATCCTAGTACCCCAACATTAACAACAATTCACTATTGCTAAGACTTAGAATATGCCATTTATTTGATACTAAGAGAATTTCTTTTCTTTTTTTTTTTTTTTTTTTTTTTTTTTGCAACACCGGGGATCGAACTCACAGCCTCACGCCTGCCAGGGCAGGCGCTTAAGCCACTGAGCCAAACTCCCAGCCCTGGTTTTTTTGAGGCAGGGTCGCACTATGTAGCTCAGGCCAGCCTTGCGCTCGCGTTGTAGCCCAAGCCGGCCTCGAACTCACAACGCTCCGCCTACCTCAGCCTCCCGAGTGCTGGGATTAAAGGCATGCGCCACCACGCCCGGCCAAATTTCTTTTCTTTAAACACTGAAGAGAACTTGTCTTTTGCTCTCATGAAATAATCTCCTCAAAATTTCCTTTAGCTGTGACCTGTGTTTTCAGAACACAGATGTACTTAGATTCAAATCTATGGACAATCCTCAGTGCATAAAAGATGTTCACAGGCTTCCGCTGTGTGTTTTGTTTGTGGTGACATTCCAGTTTTCTACATGGGGCATCTAGGCTACTGCGTGGTATATTGTGCACAAAGGGAAATATTGGGGTCGTGAGAAATTGTTTTATAGTTCAGCCATGCCATCGTATATAAACACTCTCTGTTGGTGCCTTATTATGAGACACTGACAAAGAATCAAGAGAAATGCTTCTTTTAATGACAACAAAGCATGGTTCATTGAAGGAAGCAGAAATGTCACTTGCTACTTTCAAACTTGGATCATTTGACTGAACATTTGTGTTGCTTTATTTGCTACATACCAAACTTTAGAGATTCCAAAGTCCTGATCTGAATTTGGGAGTGTAAGCATAGGGAGGAAAAGAGGAAGAAAAATTTTGAAAATTAACAGGCAAGTTGATATCTGGAAATCCTTATCATTTTAAAAATTGTCAAGTGGGAAGGCTCAGCAGTTGTGGAAATTAAGTCATAAACCAGGACTAAGGTCAAGACAGTCCTAAGGAGGACCAACTAAGACAGAATCCACACTCATAAGGCTGTTCTGCTTTTTCGCCAGGAATTATTAATTCCTAATTAGAAAGCTTTGGACTTCTGTGTGTTCCTTACATGCAAGCAAGAAGTGATACATAAAAATAATCCCACTATCTTCATTTTTTTCCTGGTGACAGAAGAAAGGAGCTTAGATCACATGAGTGAATAAGGCTTACTAGCTGCTAAGCTTCTTGAGGGTGAGTTCTTGCCTTTTTTTTTTTATGTTCCCCAAACAAGCATAATGATTGGCACCAGAGAAAAACTATATTTTCAACTGTTGTTGTCAAATATAAATGGAACTGATAATTTGATTCTGATTGATATAGATGGAAGGGAGCTATTGAAAACAAAGCAGACTTGCGTCAGTCTGAGATTTTTTAGGTGTGTGCTATGTGAATGTTGAAGAACCAAATGACCATTAAATTCACTTCTCAACTAAGAGATTCACTATTCATTCTAAATACTTATGATAAACTGTGTAATAGAAGGAGGCAATCATAAAATGACCCTTTTCCAATTGCTTCAGAGACAACTAAATTAACACTTTGTCACAGACCCATTTATTTTAATTGTTTTCTCCTAGGTAATATCAAAAAGTCAACATGAGCAGAGGGAACAAAAAAAAGAAAGAAAAAACAATTTGTTCCTCATTAAATGTTAGAAAAGTCCAAGATAAACCTATTTAAAATTGATCTGATAAGCCTGAGAACAGTGATGTACTGATGTGTTTTCCTCGGCTAATGGTCTTCAGCTAATATTTATCCATTGCTTTGAGAAACCATTAATCTCTTGTGTTGAGAAACTCCACAAATGCAATTTCTAGGGCATTTAACCTTTCCGCATTTGCTGTCCCTTGAGTTTGGGTGACTTGGTTGTGGCGTATACTCAATTTTATTTAGTTTTCTTGAGTCCCAATTGCCAAGATAATAGTACCAAGTTCATTTAAAATTAGTCTTTCCCTTTCCATGACACAGATATGTTCCTGGGTGTAATGAAGTTAAATTCATTTTGCCTTCCTCCACTTACATTCTTATCCATTACTACTTTCTCTTCCCTGCAATACCTTCCTGCTATTTTTCTCCTCTGTAATTTGACATCAGGAATGGCCACAGAGGAAACAGCTGAGCAGGGTAAATGCCTTTCTAATGATTTCAAAGCTTCACTTCAAGTTTAATATTATTAATCAATCTTTAGATCAATCTTTTGGGGGGAGTTTTGTTGTTGTTGTTATTGAAAAAAGATCCCATAAGCTTTTAAAAATAAGCAGTCAACTGAAGTTCACTTTTCAACCTCAGGGCATCAGAGCAGACTTTCCTCCCTTTCCTTCTCCCCCTTCTTCTCCCCCCACCTCACCCCATCTCTTTCCTGCTACCCCAGTGCAGGCTGACAAGTAAGGATTTTGAAAAAATGACCACTGTTCTAAACAAAGCCTGTTGTTGCAGGTAATTGTGGAAATATCAAGGGTATTGCGTCCTCCATTACTTAAGCTCTCATTTGTGCTTTTCATGGTTTTGAGGAATGTTTATGGCTGACAGTCCTTTCTTTACAGCTCTATCCTTCAAGCTCCGGCTGATACCGCTGGGAATGACCGCTTGAGTGACTGATAAAATGTCAAGATGCCATTATTTCCAAGAGAGTGTTTGGGAGCAATAAGATCTGTTTCAATTTATCTCATTCACCTGAATTTAAGTCTTCAGGTTTAACTTTGTTGGCTGCTACAACCAAATTGTCTTCGAGTTTTGAGCGAAGAGCCATTGTGGAGTGCAGTGTTATAATGATGGTTGTGCCATGACATTTGTGTTGTATTTCACTGTGCACATTGGTGCAATATTTTGGACTTAATTAATACTCTCCAGGAAGCTTAGTTTATGGATGGCAATAACCATATTTTAGATCATGTGAAATACTGCAACAAAAATTCAATTCATAAGGCAGATGGCAAAGCCTAGTTTGAAGAACAACAAAACGGGAAGATTTACAATGAGTTTCAGAACTCTTTCAACTGGAATCCAGCCGCTGCCAAAGCTCTGTTATTTCACTGGAGGGTAACAATCTGTGAGGGTCATTAGTGTCCTCATAAAAACTGAGATTAAAAAGTAGTCAAATGAAATGAATAAATAGTTGAGGCTTTTTCTCTGCAATGGAAGTGGAGTTATTTAAAAGGCAAGGTTTCCAAATGTTTTTAAAAACTCATTCTATAGTCATTTGATTTTCAACCTGGAATTGACTAAAGCAAAAATTTTAATGTAATGGAGAGAATTTTGTTATATTCTCAAGTATGCATCATATAAAAATTTTCAGGAGCAGATGTTCTCTCTCTCTCTCTCTCTCTTTCTCTCTCATTTTTTTCAGAGCTCAAAAGAGAGCCCAGTGTGGAAATACTTGTAATGGAGGAGGGATAAATAGAATGTTAATAAGACTTATGCGGTTGCCTTGGTATATTCAATTTTAGCACTGCCATGGCATCATTAAAAATGAAGTGTGATTCAGATAGCTTGCAATCTGATAAGACACAAAGTTTATAAATAGGTTAGATAACTGTCAAGTTGTCTGAGACTATTTACAACAGGTTACTGGGGTTGAGACCTGACCACCCATAGGCTCAGCAGGTTCTGCTCAAGTATTTGAAAGAATGATGCACTGTTATAAAATTTCAAATATACATTACAAATCAATTGGCTTGCAATACCATGGCATGGTGATTATTTCAAAATGGGCTTTTATGATTGCTTGTGTGTGTGTGTGTGCACTTGTGTATGGAATTTGTAGCAGTCATTCACAATAACATTTTTTTGTTTTAAAAATCAGAGCTCTGATTGGGGAAAAAAGAAGAATCAAGATATACTGTGCAAACAGGAGTATTAATTCCCTATGACAAATGTGATCATTACATGTATCTAAAATGTACCAATAAAAATAGTTGAAAGTTAACTTCATAGCTATACATGAAAAAGTAGAATGAAGATAATTTTATTAACCTTTAAACACTAATCAAATATTATGAAATTCTTAAAACAGATTATTTATGTCAATATCATTACAAAGACTGAAGGACTATTGTAATGAACTTGTTGATTGACTACTGTTGTTACTGTGTTGGTCAGCTTTCCATCACCATGACAAACTACCCGAGTAAAACCACTAGAAGGAGGAAAGTTTGGTTTTGGCTCATACTTTCAGAAGACTCAGTCAAATGTTTCAGACATCATAGCAGAAGGATGTAAAGCAGCTCACCTTATGGGGGCCAGGAAATGGTGGCAGGTGAGGGATAGATAGATGGAGAGAGAGAGAGAGACACAGAGAGAGAGAGAAATTGTGCTCATGGGCTTCATCTTTTTCTCTGATCATTGATTTAAATTTGTCTATTCTGGGTTCAAAGATCTTAGAAGGGTCTCAAACATGAAGATATTAACCAATTTTGTACAAGCCATTGGAAATCTCTTAGGCCAGTGGTGGTAAATCTATGGTGTGTGCCACAGTAGGCATGTAGAACTCTCTCTGTTGTCACGAGTCAAATCGTTCCAGCATTGCCCCAGCAGCTGAGCATTCAGGTTTAATTGCAGTGTTGGCACTTTGTGATAAATAAGTGGGTTTTGGATTGCAGTTTGGGCACTTAGTCTCTATAAGGTTCGCCATCACTGTCCTAGGTAATCATCATCATCCAAAATACCTTCCTCTATTCCTGACCATCCCACTTCTTTCCAAACACTGCCTCTAGATGCTTGGCCAAGATAGTAAATGCACCTATGGAAGGTGAGAAATTCAAATGTCACTGTTTATTTTGTAAATATGCTATTTGAATGCAGAGACTATAGACCAAAACTTCCCTTGATGTGCTCTTGACAGGCTAAAATACTGCTAATAGATGCGCATGCCAAGGTATTGATCCTCATAGCCTTGGTGGTGGCCAAGAGGGACTGAGTGCAACCAGTACCTCCAAATGGTCATCTTTGGTTTTGAGCAACCTTTACAGATTAACCCAGAAGCCATAAAAATATGTTCCTTTCTATGTTGGCATGACATGAATGTGGTTGGAAATTACTGCTTCAGGCTTCACTTTCCTGTAAAACAAGAGGAGTTGCTTTCTAAGGTCCATTCCAATCCTATAATTCTGCGAGCATATATCAGCCTGCAGTTAAAGCACCCAGAACTCCCTGTTCCTCTAGTCATATTTCCCTCAGTCAAGAAAGTTCATAAAAATAGAATTAAAAAACATGGAAAAATGTAATACAATATATTTCACGTACTGGAAAGCTACCTGATTTTTATTAGACTTTGAGCACAAGAGGCAATCCTTGTTTTTGTGGTAGAGAAGGGACTAAGGAACTAGAGCACAATCTATTATTGTAAAATATTGTTGTAATAAAGAATCTGTGACATCTCTGCCATCCATCTAGGTCTCTGCCTCCTTTTTCTGATTTCTTGTCTTTGGCCGCCCTAGTGGTCAGCTGAGTGAGCTCCTGAATTCTATGCACAGCAGGCTCTGAGAGGAGAAACATAATTATTGGTTAATTTCATCAGTTCCCAAGAGGGAAAGTGTAAGGAGAAAGTGAAAGACAATGGAACTGGCTGACTCTGACATGTTCAATAATATTCACTTACTAAGAAATCAAATTTAATTATTTGCTGAAAAGAATGCAATAGTTTTCTTCTAGATTCAGGAGGATCAGAGTGGAATAAACTTTTTTGTCTTCATTTTGTTTTTAGTTGCTTTTCAGAACTTCATGTCAGGTTTACAATTGTCTTCTGACATCTTCAACATTCGGATGATTGCCTTGGAGAAGACATCATTCTTTATAGATCTCACAGCTAAAGACAGAAAATGGTATCACTTTTTCTCTAAAAAAAAAAAATCTTCATTTTAGCATGCAATTACTTTGGAATCTTTTCTTGACTGATTAGAAATGAGTTGGTAATTCATTCCTCAGTGCACGGCCCTCAGTGATTTGTCATTTGCTCTATGTTCCTTAGCATCACTTTTTTCTAAGGTAAATTAGACACTACTTATTAAAGAATTCATAAACCAACTGATACTTGGTCATACAATAATCATATGAATTATTGTTACATAAATTTTATTATTCTTCACTTAATTACAATATAAATAGAATAAATTACAATACTGATTTGTTCAATATTTCCTCCACTCATCATTCTTATCATCTTGCCTTTTCCTTATATTTTACAGTATATTTATTTCATGTTTCTTTCTAATGAATATGCTGAAAGCAAGGATAAGCCAAAGTTCTTTTTATAAACTATTTGGTAAAATATTTTATCTATGTTTTCTGTTCTGTATCTTCAAGGAAAAGAGGCACAAAAAGTGGTCATTGCCTTTCTGTTCCACAGAAAATTTACAATTTCACTGAGGAAAAAGATCAGTGTGTATGAAACCAGCATATAAAAACATGGAAAAGATCTAATTATGAGTTACCTCAGACATTTAGCACTGTAGGAGCTAGAAAAGGGAAAAGGTGACTGTGAGCTTGGGCAGACCAGTTGGTGCTGAGTTGGTCCTTGGCAGAAAAAGAGGGTTTGTATTTACATAAACGAAAAACATGTGCAAGTATTCTTCTTTAAAATATGGTGACAAGTTGGGATTATATTAAAATAAAAAGCTCTTGTAGAGAAGGAAACAAAAACAGACAATTTACAGAATGAGAAAATATTTGTAACTATACACCTGACAAATGGCTAATACCCCAAATATATAAGGAACTCAAACAATTCAATAGCAAGAATAACTCAATTTAAAAAAATGAGCAAAGGACCTGAGTAGACATTTTTCAAAAGAAGATGCACAGATAGACAGCAAGTGTTTGTGAGGATGCAGAGAAAAGGGAACTCTTCTTCATGTAAATTAATGTACCCACTATGGAAAACAGTGTGTAAGTTCTTCAAAAAAATTAAGAATAGAACTACTGTATGATGCAGTCATTCCATAACGGGGTCTATAGTTAAAGGAAATGAAACCTGTATGTCAAAGTGATATCTGCACTCCCACTTTCAATGCAGCCTTATTCATGAAAGCAAAGATGGATTCAACATGTCTATCAACACATAATTGGATAGACAAGGGTGGTAAATACACACAATGGAATACTATTCAGTCATAATAAAGAAGGAAATCTCAACATATATCACAACATAGATGAACCTAGAGGACATTAGGCTTAGTAAAGTAAACAAGAGAGAAAAATAAGTGTGTGTGACCTTAATTATACACAGCATTTTAAAAAGTTGAACTCCTAAAAGTAGATGAGTGGTGATTACCAGAGCCTCAGGGAACAGTTGGAAGATGTTGGTCAAAAGATATAAAATTTCTGTTAGGAAGAGTGTGTCCAGGAGATCTATTGTACAATGTAGTGATTATATAGTTAATAGCAATGTATGTATTTCTGAAAAATCACTAAGAATAGATTTGAAATGTTCTCATACCAAAAGTCAAATTTACCTCACTCGAGCAAGCCATCCCCAAATACTCAAAACATCATGTTGTATATGATAAATATATGGTATTTTATTTTTAAATTAACTGAATGACTAAAAAATTCCAAATTTCTGTTCTACATCAGAATCATGTCTTTTGAATTGCTACACAGTCATACATTTTTTTGGAAAGAATATTATCAGAGTGTATGTAATTCTACTACATGAGCACAGTATACATCATTCAATAGTTGCCACCAGAATGTGAATTAAGCATCAACTAAAGTCAAGAAATACTCTCAAGCACCCATTGCTTATGAGTCTATACTACATGCAGTGAAAAATATAAAGATGGATAGAACTTAGTCATTTTATTAAAGAATGAACAGTCTAAGAGGCTAAAATATAATTTTAGTATCATGGAGAAAGTGAAGATTCAGTTTTATTTTGACATTTACCTGACTTATTGTCAGCATATGAGGAAAACCTCTTATTCAGCAGGGGTTTTAGTTTTCTGTCTTATGAATAGTTGTGTTGTCTTAGATTAGTTCTCTCTTTCCGTCCTCATGGTCAGTGCTCTTGGATAGGCTCTTACTGTCTCTGGAATGGACTTTAACTATGAGTATGAAATTGAAATATATATAGCCAGGAAAATAAACTTTCTCACAAATGTGAGTGTGGCATTCTCGTCTTGACTCTTGAGGTTCTCTCTGTGGGGTCTCTTTTGGGGCAAAATTCTACTTAAATATGGAGAAGGAGATGCTGTATAACTTAATGGTCTCCTCTCCAGGCTTCATGACATTCTTCAGATCCTGATAGAACTGAAGCACTGATTTCCCTGTCTCTTCCCTCTGGCAAACTGTCTTCCACACCTATCTCTTTTGTAGGAAGCACTCTCCTTATCCCTTTGTGCTGGGCTAAACTACCCCCTGCAGGCGTTCCTAATTCTGCCACTTCCTGATGTCCCTTCTTCATGTTCTTGTGAGACTCTGTGTCTACTAATTCACTAAACTTCCACCTTGTCTACACCTGTTACCTACACTAGTCAGTTATTTCCTCAAGGTTGGATGCTGTATTATATTTATTTCTTCTTGGTGTTTAGGAGGAGCTCAATAAACACTTTGGCATGAATGCATTCATAAATGAAAAGACTGTGTCCTGTATTTTATAGAACAGTGAAAACTTACAGCAGAGATATCAACAAATGATTATGACCCTGGAAAGGAAAGGTTAGGGCTGGCAAGAGGGATTGACTTAACTTTTAATGAGTGAGTGAGATTTCAAAAGGCCAAAATAAGAAGGAATACAGTTCCTAGCAGGTGGACCAGGAGTAATAAGCCTAGAGCCATATATTTTCTTTGGAGGCTTACAAAACAATTAGTATCTCTTATGGTTCTGTGGGTTAACAGAGCTCTGCTGGAGACTTCTCCATGGGGTGTTATCAGCAGATTTCAGAGGGAATGGCTGGTTGTCACCTGAGAGCTCAGGAAAGATGGGTGTCCAAGACAGCCGGCTTATTGTTCATGTGTCTGAACCCTCAGCTTCTCTCCAAGTGCTCGCCTTTTAAGGACTTCTTCCATGGCCTCCTAGAGGTAGGAACTGGAGGATACCAGGGCAGTTAAAGATTGTACCAGGAAGGCACAGCGCTTCTTTGCTGTACTCTATCGGTCAGTCTGCTACTGAGTTCACCTAGACTTAAGGGACTGGAGAAATAAACTTTGTGTCTGGTTGAGGAGGTAAAAGACCACATGACTGAAGAACACAGGAGTGGAAACACTGCTGCAGTTCTCAAAAAATGTACCTTGCCAGAAGCTTTCTTTTAGGGACAGTAAGGCATTTGTGTAGCTTACTAAAAAGGTAACATGGATACATAGTAAGAAAGATAGGCCCGAGTTCAGAAAGGTTTGGGTGCACAATGTTTCTCTCTCTTTCTCTCTCTCTCTCTCTGTCTCTCTCTTTCTCTCTCTCTCTCTTAGTCTTTTTGAGACAGGGTTTCACTGTGCAGCTCAGGCTGGACTTGAACTCACTTTTTAGCCCAGATTAATCTTGAGCCTGTACAGATCCTCCCCGAGTGCTAGAATTGCAGGCATGAGCCACCATGCCTGGCCTCAGGTGAACGATCTCTTAGAATTTTACTAAAGGTTTGGTATTGTATCAGCAATTCCTAAAGCTTTTCATTCTATTGAAATGGTTTCCCTGTTCTAACTCCATGGAACTTTTTGTTTTAGTATAGATTTGCTGTTCATCAACTTATTTTGCTGAAATTGTATACATATGACAGGACATCAAGATGCCTCTTTATTTTTTTATTTTTATCAGTCATTCATCTTGAGAAAAGCTAAAACATGTATTGAATAGGCGCATATTCTGTAATATTTGATGTATTTCTGAGAAATGTAGCACACACGTAGGGGTTATAGAAATAACAGATTGCATGTGTGATAGCTACAGTTTATTGAAATGCTAGGGTAGCTGTCTCTGAATACCTTCCAAAATGGCTTGCAGTAAATGATTGCCCTGGAAGAAGTCAATGATTTGGCAGTGGAGTTAGAAATTTAAGAAAACTGTGTAGTCACTTGCTTAATGACACAGCCAGACTATGTAAATTCAGACACAGCTCATTCAATGCAAACAGTTTCCCTTCACCCCCTGCCAAAGTTTCTGAAAAATTATATCTACTTCAGGACATTTAGAAAGGTATAGCCTCTGGGGCCAAGAAATCTTAGGAAGCTTTTCCAAAAGCTAGAGCACTGTAAGTATCAGCCCATCTGTTCCTTGGTTTTAAAGTTTTTTTTTTTTAAAGAGAAAAATATCTTTCCTTGTTATTCCCATCTGTAAGTTGTAATAAAAATGGGTGCAGCATACTACTCAGGTAGATGGTAAATAAATTAACTTGTTAACTTCCTGGTCCAATACCCAAATTATCTACACAAACAATGGTAGCACCCTAATGTTGAGTTTTGGTGACATGTCGATGGCTACATGGAAATGTTCCAAGAAGTAACTCTCTAAAAATCACTAATGTATTCATATTGTTAATGCATTTTTTAAGAAAATAGTTTTTCACTACAATAGAGTGCTTCTTCATGAGAGTTCTGCTCTTCATACCAAAGAATCACACTTTTCCTGTGCATTTGTCTTGGGTTCTAGCTCTCAAACACTAAAATGCTATGATTGCTGTTCTCTCCCTCTCTCTCTCTCTTTTTTTCCTGTTTTTGCCTTTTTTTCCTGGGCTTGCAGTTGTTTCAGATCCTTGGAGACACATTTGTATTTAATCTTTAGGAAATGCAGTGTATTACACTACATACACTTTTGGATTCTACTTTAGATACTCTCAATCAATTACAAACAAATAATTAATTACTTGTAAATTGATCTCAAGTTGATTTTTCTAGGACTCATTTTCTGCAATAGTTGCTTAGTTATACATATGGAATTCAGCTTCAGAAGAGTCTTGGAAAATTATGAATGTACACTCCTCTTTGATTCACACAAGTTTACTAATCTTTGAGATGAAGTACAACACATATGCTTGTTTAGCCTTCACCTTGATAATGTGTATTAATGGTGATGGGTGAGGAAATAGATAATTGTGTGAAAAATTGTGTGGTAATATGGTTAGAGCTTCTGGCTTTTCCAGTGAGGATTTTATTTCCAGATTGATTTCAGTTGGTAAATATTATAGAAAGCTGAATTCTGGCAGGAGCTTTGAATTACTTTTCTATTCATTGACAGAATGTCTACACTAACCCCACATTTTTTATGAATAGTCTCACATATCTTCCCTGGTGAGGCTGTCAAGGAATCTGTGAGATGTGAGGCCAAGAGCAGTGTCCTCTACTAAATATGTGCCAAGAGAAGGGGGGAGTTTTAATGACACATATATTTAATTTTTCCACCATTGACTGATGTAAGTGAGGAAACTCACTAGATTAAAGAAAATAGATCTTTTGAATGAAGAACTAAAACTTGGATACCAAAGTATATTCATTTCAGGACACTCATGTCTTTATTTGTAAAATATTTAGCCTATGGGTTTATGCACATTGTAAAAATAACAAATAACAATTTATGATGGAAATAAACCATGTTTATGGTTCACCACCACCCAAACAGCAATGACACTAACCCTCAATCTCTGACTTTGGATTCAAAACACAGTGACAAACGGTACCCAGCTATCTGTCGGATATAAATTTCTGGATTAAATCAGCAGGACTTCAACTCGATCCAGATAAAATTGTGACAGCATAAGAGCATGAGATTGTGAAACACACCAGAAATGTATCCTCTCTCTCTATGCAGCAATTCCTCATAGAATCAAGGTATTAAAACAAGTTTGGGTTACATTAGGTGGGTGAGCAGGTGAATACATCCTCCTTGCCACCTCACACCTGTGTTCCATTTATAGGGCACGTGTCCTGTTTGCTATGAAAATCCCTTTTGTTCAGGGTATGAGCAGCCTTTACATCAATCTCTTATTCAAACGATGAGCAAGAGATACGTGGAAATCCAAGCATAATAGATACCAAAATGGAAGATAAGATGGAAATAGAACAGTACTCTTCTCCATGGTGAGTTCAACATCTACTTGGGGATGTGAATAGGAGTGAATTATAGACACGAAGTATGGGGAGGAAGTCTGCTGGAGGTTTAAAAGAAAAAGCTGATAGTGCAATTTGGATTATACTTCACAAAAGGGAAAGTTGATCTTTCAGTTTCCAAGATAACCCTTATCCTGTCTCTTTTGGTTCACTGATGATTATGGCTTACCTCTGAATTTCTTGTAAAATAAGCAGTGTATGAGATCATTAACATCTGAGCTACTTTTAGCTGAGTATTTTACTATTTGTTGCTGTAAGTGTCTTAACATCAAAACCAGCTGATCTAGATTTTTATGCCATGAGAGTCTTGATGTATCTTGGCTTTGTGTGGCATCATCTAAAACACTCCTTTAGAATGTTGCCATGCTTTAAATACTTTGTGACTTGACCCAGTTAGAGCACATATCTACTAATTCATAAAATACACATTTACTAAATTATATTCTATGAGATAGGACCCATGCTGGGCCCTGGGAGCTTAACAATCAGATGTTGAATCCCTCTCAGAGCTCAACAATCTACTGGGTAAGGCTTGTGGGAGACACAAAAATGACAAATTTCAACAAATTGTGTCGGATTATTTTAGAGATAGAAGTAAAGTCCATTGAAGTAACAAGAAAAAAAGAAGTGGCATGGAAACAAGCTAGTGAGAATGCCTTTCTAGAAAAAGGTTCTCCAGGCTATTTTAGGGAGGAGTCCTTTTGATGCCAGGATGGTGGAGCCATCATTTGATAGTAATTCCTCTTTTGATCTAGATATAATGCTTCATGCAAAGCATATGAAAAATTCTCTGTTTAACAAAGATGAAAATCTCTCCAAGATGTGAGAAGTCTTACTTTTTAATTTACTTATTCCATAACTGCTTCAATCAGTTCTGCCTCTGAATTCTTTCCCTTATTTACAAAGTGAAGATCAGGAAGTCTGCTTTTGGGCATTGATATGAGGCTGGCCTGGAGAAAGGGAAGAGATGCCACTAAGAGTGCTCTCAGTGACAAAAGGAAGGCAATTTGGCAGTAGGCATGAGCACAGGGCTCAGGAAAACTGGAGGCAGAAGAGATAAGCCAGATAAACGAATAATAGAAAAGTTTGTCATGTGTCAGTCATTTCCCTAAATCCTTTATTTACTTTAAAAATTTTTGTCCATAGTTTCATATTACTGATGGGGTAGATGAAGGCCCAGGGATCTTAAGTATTTTTGTCCTGAGTCAGGCAGTAAATAGGGTAATTTAAGCATGTAGCTTCTGGAACATGCACTTATAACGCTCAGTATTTTTGATTCCTGGTTGATTGATAATGCCTAGGAACTCAAGTTGTGAATGAGACAGTAGATGAATTTCAGCTGCAAAGGTAAGAACAGCAGGGAGTAGACAATACTGTTGTGTTGCTGTTGATTCTCTAGTTCATTCAATGAATTATAATGCTTTGCTGTAAGTAGCCACATTTTAAATTTGTAGCCATTATGAAGACCAAGGTGAATTAGTCACATAGAACTGCAATGTATTTAAACTGATGAAATAATTTGGCTATCAGAAGAAATTAATGTTGTATTTCATGTCTCATTCTACTGTCTTTTATGGTTAGGGTTGAATAGGAGAAAATAGGTAAAAGGAGATAGTAGCTTTAACTAAGTCATCAGCCATGAGAATAGAGAAATGTGAACAGATTTGACCTGCTATGGCAGGGAAGAGGTTATAAAGAGCAGAAAACCAGAAATGAAAGACTACCAGGTTTCTGCTTCAGATAAGTAGATAGAAGGTCTAACCATTCATAGTGATAAATAATAATGAAAAGCTGCATACTGAGGGAACAGAGTATTGGGTTCATTTTTGATAATTTGAATTTGACTTATTCCCAGGATGTTTAAATGGAGGTGTTCACTATGTGATATTTTAGTTCTGAAGCTCAGAAGACATCTGTGACTGAAGATTCTCAACATGTAGGAATTTCTGAAGTCATGGGGATAGGTGAACTCACTCAGGGAGATAAATTAAAGTGAAAAGGGTGATAAAAATAGGACCCAGAGCTGGGTATAGTGGTGCATGCCTTTAATCCCAGCACTCGGGTGGTTGAGGTAGGTGGAGCGTTGTGAATTCGGGGCTGGCTTGGGCTACAATATGTGCAAGGCTGGCCTGAACTACATAGTGTGACCCTGCCTTGAAAAAAATCAGGGCCGGGAGTTTGGCTCAGTGACTTAAGTTCCTGCCTGGCAGGTGCAAGGCTGTGAGTTCAATCCCCAGTGCTGACGAAAAAAAAAAAAAAAAAAAAAAAACCCAGATACACACTGATGTTTTAGGTATAGGTAAGTGAAGGTAAGTTCCTGAGGAAATTTCTATCAAACAAAAGTGAAACTGGGAGACCGAAATTTCAAAGACAAGGAAATAGATAGCAAATGTTTCAGTGTAGACTGGGGACAGTGCCCATGGCTCTGTAATGGATGTGGGTTTCAGTGGATGAGGTTGTAGCAGACATTTGGGAGAAAAGCTGTCCCAAAGGGTGAGTTAAGTAGGAATGGGAAGAGTGAGGAAGTGAGGACACTGAGTGTGGGCAACACTTTCAAGGTACTGAGTTGCAAAGTAAATGAGAGGTAGATAAGTATCTAGATTGAATGGATTTGGGTGTATTTAATGCTGATTTGAAAAGCCAGCAGCACAGGAACTTTTAAAAATGGAGAACTCAGGGGGAGTATTTTGAGTATTGAGGAAACAGGTATGTAGAAAAAGAATACCAAATACAAAACAAATTCTTTTTTTTTTAAATGCTCTTGTATCTAGAAACCAGTTTGTAGAGAAATGAGACTTCTAGGAAGATGGTGGAGTGGTAAGCAGCAGAGAAAAACAGGCTCTCTGAGAGTCACTGACCAGATACTAGAATATAGCAACATGAGGAAGACAAGAAGAAGGGAAGTCAGTCCCTTGTACCCAGGAAGAATCTGAAGCATGAACTGAATTCCACAGAGAGAGTAAAAAGAAAAACTTCAAGGAAGAAGAAGGTAGTAGCTGGTGGTACCTTCACCCTGAGATGGGACTCACTGTGTGAGAGGAGCTGTTCGAACCTGGGGATGCAGGGTCATGGTGATGGTGTCATCTGGGAATCTGGAGGACTCTGTTGAGAGACACAGCAGTGGAGGGGAGTGGTGGACATGGAGGATTGCACTGGCTGGTGGTGAGTGCAGAGGACTTAGTCCTTCCTCAGGGAGACAGCGATTAGCTGCGGGCCATTATGGACATTGGTCGGGTAAACCCAGAATCCAGAACTGCTGTTGGTTTCCTCTAGCAGCTCCCAGTTGGGCACTCCCACTGAGTCTGGTCTCAGGGTAGGACTGCTGTGATTATCCACTATCTGCTATAAAGAAACTGCTGGCTTGCTGGGACAGATCAGTATGATTCAAGACTGTCTCCACACATTGTCTACTAGTGAATCCAGAGAGAATCCTGGAAGTGGACTGTTTGTTTTTGTTTTTTCTCTCTCTTTATTGTTTTTATATGAGTGTGAAAGCAGTTCTGTTCTGTTCTTCCTTCTGTCTCCTCTCTCTCCTTTCCTTCAGTCTTTTGCACCAGTTACCCTAAGTTGGTGTGATCCTCCTTTGTCCTCCAACCTTACTTCAAATCTCTTTCTTTTCTTCCTTTTCTATTTTTTCCATAATCCATTTTAAATTTGAACCCTTGAGGACAAAATTGACACATTAAGGACTCATATATTGCATATAATTATCTGGTTTGTTTTATATTTTATTATATAATCACAAATCTAGTTCATAGGATTAAAAGTTGAAAATTAAGGGTTAGCCCAGTTTGTTGTTTTCTAGACTGTGTTTGATATTATTGGTAACACTATAGCCAAAATTAACATGACTATTCTAAAGAGCTGTCGGTCCTGGTATTCTATGACTGAGATTAACTAAGGGTCACAGAAAATATGGTGGCAGAGTGCCAAAGAATCAGGGATTAGGCCAAACAAACAACAACTTCTCATTTCCAACAAACTGAAGAGGCAAGATTTTCCAACAGACTCAAAACCCCAAAACCAGATACACCTGGAAGACACCTCAGAGAAGTAGTTATCACCTAAGGGTCTTAAATACTATCAATAAAGAAACACATCATTGGAAATTTACAAGCATCACCCCAGAAATTAAACTAAAAAAGAGAGAAATTAAAATGAGAAGACACTTAAGCAAAATGCAACCCCAGAAATACAGTTTGCTAAAGGCAAATTCAAGGGGCAATGAAGTGGAACAACACAAAAGCCCCCCACCAGGTTTCTCTGAAATGGTAACAACAAAGCAATTGAATGAGGCTCTGGGAAAAATGAAATCATAAATAATTTCTCAGATAACTACAGAGATTACCAAAATACACACCATGCTTAGTGACATTAGAGCAGACACAGACAAAAAATAGACAAGTTTAAGAAAATTATAGGGGATAAACATAGGAAACAAATGGAATCCATAAAGCAGATTCAAGTAGATATCTAGGAAAATTAAAACTCCATTGAAAGTATTCGGAGCAGATTAGGCCAACACGAGGACAAGATCTCAGATATTGAAGACAGACTTGCAGTTAGTGACCAGGAAAAGAAAGATTTCTCAAAACTAGCAAGGGACCATGAGAGATCAATTCAACGGCTGCTAGACGAGATAAAGAATAACTTAAAATTAATTGGAGTAAGTGAACAAGCAGGAGATACCACAAATGACGTTTAAAAAATGTTCACAGACGTCATAACAGAAAACTTTTCTGGTAGAGAGAAAGAATTTGACATATAGCTAAACAAGGCATATACACTCCAATTAAAATTAAAAAAAAAAATCTACAGCCATCCATATCATGGTCAAGATTCCAGAAATTCAACACAAGAAAAGAATCTTAAAAGTTGTTAGAGAAAAGAAACAAATCACCTATAAAGGAAAGCCCATCAGAATTACAGTTGACTTCTTAGCACAAATTCTCAAGTGAAGGAGAGCTTGGAGAGGTATACTCCAAGTTCTAAAGGAAAACAGCTTTTGACACAGACTGATGTGTCCCACAAAACTATCTTTCAAAATTGATGGAGAAATAGGATACTTCTATGACAAAGAACACCTGAGGAAATTTATGACCACCAAACCAGCACTCCAAAATGTTCTGAAGGACATTCTAGAAAGATATAATAAGGACTATAGCTCTATGAAACCCAACAGAAGAAATCCACCAGGGAAGGCAAACAATTGGAGGAAGGGGGAAAAAAGTGGGGAGCCAACAACAGGAAAATAACATGACAAGGATAAGTCGATACATCAGTTATGACTATCAATATTAATAGCCTCAATTCAGCAGTCAAAAGGCACAGACTGGCAGAATGGATTAAGAAGCAAGATCCACAATATGCTGCATACAAGAAATATATTTAGAAATCAACTGGTGGACTTGGAGAACAACTTCCCTGGGTGTGTCACAGGGACCTACAGAATGGTACTTTAATATGCTTTAAGATATAGAGTTCCTCTCTATGAAGAGGATCCGAGACCATCATAGTCCCTAACAGACTCATGGTCCTCTTTGTGGGAATAAACTGCATTGATGGAGAAACTTGTAGTATATTCTATAAAAGTAAATCCAGGTAGTGGTTAAATCAATACAAACAAAGAATTATCAATGCTGACTAAAACAACAACCAAGGAATGGAAACATGTAATACTATCAAGTTTAATGAGTCTAACCTGGCACATCTTTAACCTATGTGGTGAAGTTTAAATCTTGTTTCTTTGTTACAGTAAACAGACCAAACATGGGAAGAAAAGGCACTGAGAAGGTTTAGGAGGCAGTTTATTACACTGGTGGGCTTGACTGGGAACTCTCCCAGAGTCACCCAGCAGGGGTTCCAGAGCTTTTATGTGGAAGGCAAAGGAGAGGTATATAGGAAGATTTAGTGCATTATGATTGGAAGTTTCGGTGACCTCACAGTTTGCCATGGGAATTAAACATCTCAAGTTATCTTGCAAGGCCCTCAGCTACACAAAGGCAGTATAACAGGGATCATACCAAGGAAGGAATTTCTGTTATCAGGCTTGCCCGGACATGTCTGCTAGGTTTTGGCATTCTTTGGTGGGCTTTCTTGGCAGGTTTTTATTTAAAATTTTAAATTCCCTTTCAGCTTTGGCCCAAGGAAACTATTCAAGTGAGCTGTGTATATAAATATGACTTTGTGGAAAACTAAAGGAAAAACCACTGTCCTTCATGTAGGATAAAAGCTCCAGACCATTGTGATCTCCCTATATTTAAGAAAAGGATGCTAACTCAAAATGTACTACTTTTTGGTCATTTGTTCATTTATCCATTCATTAAATTTTTTAAAAAGCTATCATTTAATTTGACGTCAGCCTATATAGCAAGTACTGTGTTGGGTTCTGGAAATTTGAAATTTAGTAACACCCCATCCCTTTCTTCTTGGGTGATAATTTCTAAGGAAAGATAAACATAAATACAAGCATTCTCTGCACCAGGGAATAAGTACTATCCTAATAAAAATGTAGGAGGAATCATGGGTACTGATCCTTTCTAGATTAAAGAAATCATTTCAGAAAAAATGCATAAGAACTTCCCATTATTTTAAATAGCAAAAATAAATGAGCCCATTTTACTCATGTTTTTTCATAAAGGCATTTTCTTTAGATTTTTAAAGTTTTGTTTCTATTAGTATGTGTTTGCAGTATATAGATTATATTCATTATGGGGTATTGGTACATGTACATAATAAATCTTAAATATCTTTCACACCCTTCCCCTCCAGTTTTTTTCCTTTTCCTCCATTTCTTGGTCCTCCTTTCTTTTGCAAAAAATCTATCTCCCTGTTTCCTATTATTTACCTTAGTAAATCAAACATGCAAGTTTAAATACTGTATTTTCTTTTATGTGAGAAACCAAAAGTATAAATAGAGCAAATAAAAAAATAGATTTCATTAAATGTAATTTTTACCTTAATGAGGAGCTCCTCATCCCATCTGAACTTACTGAACACCTTAATGTGAATACATTTATCAGCGGGTCATGGATTTCACAGTTAAGTGAGACTTCCCCAGCAATCAGTCTTACCTCTGCTCTGTTAATGGAGAGGCACCACCACTATTCAAGATGCTACCAAATTCTTATGGTTTAAATGTGAAATGTTCCCCAAAAGTATCATGGTCAGAGGTTGAGCCTACTGGGAGAGGACTTGTCACTGAGTGTGTGACCTGGAAGGGTGAATTCTTGTCTCTGGCTCTTCACGTTTCTCTCTGTTTCCTGGCTGCTATAAAATGTGTAGCTTTCCTCTGCCATGCTTTCCTACATGCCTTTTTTTTTTTTTTTTTTTTTTTTTACCTTGGAGCCAACCAATCATGGGGTAAGTCAAAAAACTGCGAGAGATTTCTTCTTTAAATTGTGGGTGTTGGGTATTATGTTCCAGGGACAGGAAGTTGACAACTGTACATCATATAAATCATCCATGGGTCGGGAATTTAGCTCAGTGGCATAAGCACCCACCTGGGAAGTGCGAGGTTGTGAGTTCGATCTCCGGTACAAAGACAAAACAAAACAAAAACAACAACAACAAAAATTAATCACCCATTATGAATTAACTCAGAAACGGTTATTTTCATTTTTTGCAAAATATTTTACATTTGTACAAATAAATATTTGTATAAATCACAGAGTTTTAGTTTAGAGTTGTTTTAGTTTTAGAATTTTAGGATCACTGAAGCAAAATACCATTTTCAATTCACCAAAGAACCAGAGAATAGGAGATAAGTTAAAACCCAGATTTCATAATGTAAATTGAAAGAAAACAAAAGCCTGTGGTACCTAAGGCACTTATTTCTGGATGGACATGAACTTCATGATGCCAAAGTAAACACATAATATCTATCATGGGATGGATAACAGCAGGGACACATGTTTCCTTCTTCAATTACTAAGGACTTTCATATATTAATTTAATTTCTCTAGGAAAATATCTCTGGTAGTCTTATTTTTTATTTCTAGTTGCCAGAAAAAATATGTGACTCTAGTCTTTTTCTACAACACAGAGAAATGGAATTATGTTCAAATGGAGGGAACTATGCTCAAAGGTTTCACGCTTGTTTCAATACACCGGTGGGTTTTGAAATGCAAAGATATTAAATAGATTGGAAATAGACACAGTCAGTAACACCTCTTTAGACCCTATTTCTGAAAATTTTGAGATAATTGGGTTGGGGCTGAGGAACTTAGGGTGCAGAAAAGCAAAGAGAAGAACACAGGAGGGAACTTCTTTTCTGAATGCCCCAAGGTATATTTACAAGTAAAATACTCGAATCATAGAATTTATTTTTAGAATTACTGTCAGAAAGCACATTTTTATTTTATAGATTAGAGAACTGAAACTTAGCCAAGTTTCAATAGTTTATCAATGGCAGCATAAGGCCAAGCTTTTCTTTATTGTATTCCTTATCTAGTGCTTGTCATTCACTGGAATAACTATTGAGCTAATACTGGTATCATGTGTGAATTAAAGGAGGACATGTTACTATGCTTAATACTTACCTATGTGGATTGAACAGAAAGAAACACTGTCTAGACTCAAGAAGTTGATTGTGACATTCAGTCAGTGAGTTTTAGAGAGGTTCACAGAAGGCTGATTTGGACTGTGGAGGTGAGACCTGAGACCCAAGCCAGCCTTCGAAAAGGGATAAGATTGTGATGGCAGGTGGTAAGTGAGCGAGAGGGCACTGCAGGCTATAGATATTAGCATTGCTGCAAGAACAAGTGGTGACTGTAGAGAAGATTCTTTTATTCTGCAATACTTTTAATATTCTCATTTTAATCTGTGTGAATAACTTTGGGGAAGTTACTTACCCACTCTTGTCCTCTGTTTCTTTAGCATCGAGGAGGGAATCACAAAGCGAGGCAGCATTACAGGGAAACTGGGAGGCATCATGAATCTGAAGCATTATAAAGGGTTTTATTCACATAAAGGGGAAGGAGAATATGCTCCACAAAATTCTACAGCCAGAATTTCAAAGCATCATTGTTGCCTAATGATGGTTTCAGCTTTGCCCTCAGTGGATATATAGTTGGAGTTTTGAAACAGAAAAATATCTTTGTTATGTTTTGCCTGGATCAAAGCACACATAAAGTCTGATCGAATAGAAAAAAAAGAGAAAGACACAGGCGAGTGCCTCAGCATGATAAGGAGCGACCCTCAGGTTTTTGCTAATATTCTGCCCCGCTAAAACGTTCTGAAACCTTTGTAAGCAAAGACTGAAAATCCAACAAATTACCATATATATATATATATATATATATATATATATATATACACAAAATCCATAATGGGTGCTCTGTACTGGAGATCAGAGTTGCCACAGATAGAAAGACCAACGTGTTGAATGCTTCTCTACAGGGTACGAGGCCATGCCCCCGCAGAAGAGATATTTATTAGAAGAAAAATGAAAACTCACAAAGTTAGGAAAATGCATGAGAGGGTGAGGATAAAGAACTGGGTTTAAATAAGTGCCAGTTTGTGTAACAAAATCTAGATTTTTCACTCTTAATGTACATAATGAGCTCCTTATAATGAGGAGGTTTCACAAGCATAAGAAACATATTGGTTGCTTGCATATAAATTAGATTTTTAATTGGAAACAGAATTTTTTTCTTAAAATTAGTCAGGTTGGTGTTTCTGTAAGCACTGACCAATGGGACATCATCCTTTTCTCTTAAATTACAGTTCCTAATGGCACCTGCACTTGTCCGACAGTTACTTTATATAAAAATAAGAACTGTTATCATTAGTGCTGTAAAGTCACAAATTCTCACCAGACTTGGAAGAGTTATACTGGGAATTATTATGCATGAGGCATAGTTTTTTTTTCTTTGAGACAGAATCTTACTCTATTTCAGGCTGACCTTGAACTCACACTGTAACCTGGCAGGTCTTGAACTTACAGTAATGCTCCTGCCTCAGTCTCCCAAGTGCTGGGATTGCAGGCATGTGCCACCGCACTCGGCTATGATGCATACTTTTATCAGTCTTGACATCGTTTTTTGGTGGGGTGAACAGTGCTAGAGATTGAGCCTAGAGGTTTTTGCATTGTAGAGAAGTTCTGTACTACTGAGCAACATCTCCATATTCTTTTTAAAAGGCTAATTAATGCCTAGTTCTTATCTTTGACTTTTCAAGCCTTCCTTTTTTTTTTTAAACAATTCTTCTAGAAATATAATGTTTTTCTGATTAGAGGGCAATTCCCTGGAGTCCTGAAGTCTCTTTTACATATAGGTTATGTGTAATAACACACACAGAAAACCAGAAAACTTAATTCAAAAATGATTTATGGTTTTCAAATTCCAAAATTAAAAAAAAAACACCTAATTTAATTGGTATTTTTTGTCATGGAATAATCATGCACACAATAAAATTTAACTTTATTGCAAGCTACTGAATGTTAGGAATTATGTCTTATGTTTTTATTTTACTATATCTCCTTTTCCTGCCTTAATATTTAGCATAAATGCTTGCCCTCAGAAAATACTTAATCTATATAAGTTGATGGAATGATTATTTACTTACTAAATTTACCTGGTTGTCAACATACAATAGATACTTGTTTAACTGCTTTGGGATAGTTGGAGGTTTTCAGTGGAAATACTGGAGAGTCTTCAGGTGCTGTGCCTTTTTTTATCTTCATCTCCCTTACACCGGTTAACCTCGTGGTCAGCACAGTGCTTCTTACAGGCAAGTACTCCTTCTCTGTTTATTGAACAAAATGTTTCTATTGGTGACCAATAGCTCCTCAATTGAGTTCTCATGTGAGAACTTATATTACCAGATTGCATTAAAAAAAAAAAACCTCCACAAAATTCTTGCTATATGAACTGGCCTTTCAGTATTGAGAATCTAATACAATAATAAAAGACATTTTCTTCAGGGTATATTAACTGTCTAGCCAGATGCTCATTGTAACATGAAAGACAAGCACCTTAAAGCTAAAAGGTTTTTCTTTATGGGGTAGAGGGAAAAAAATTAAAACCACTTACCTGGTCAACATTATTTCTTAGGGTGCTGAGGAATAAATCAGACCTGGCATGACCTTCATTGAAATTTCAGATTTATTTACAGAGGTTTGTGCTGATCGCTTTATCTACCGGAGGCTCCATTTCCCCTTGGTGACTCATAAGTAATGTGGTCCACGCAAACCTGTGTAAATAGAGCTAATATTTCAAGGGAGGTCATGCTATATACTCTTCCCCTGAGAATAGATGATGGTTGACTGCTAGGCGGATATGAAATTTATCTTTGTGAGGGCAGAGAGGGATGGTGTGGCCTAAAGGGCACTGTCTAGGGTTTGTGAATTCTATGAGTGCTGCAGCACACTGAACCCAAGTGTGTTTATGTTTTGCGTTTCCATTTATAGGAGAAGGGTGTTTTCATTTGTAAAAAAAAACCCCAAAATAACTCATTTAAGTTTTAAATAGTCTACAAAGTCATCATTGATGTTTTTCAACTTATTTGTGTATTTTTTCTTGTAAACCACTAAATCCAATGGTCACCAAAGGCAAATTTATACTCACTAGTAAGTAGATCTTAAAGGTGGTTGGTTTTATCAGTTAAAAATATTCCTTTTTTCTACTTTTGTCTATCACCACATCATTCATTCTCCTTTCTTGTAATATGTCTTGCTGGGATTTGTTTTACTTAAGTAGCTCCACTTCCCGAATTCTACTTTGTTTTCTGTGGTCAATAGCTCTTCTTATTCACTAATCAGAGATTTCTTAAATATATGTATAAAACACATCATACCACTTATATGTGCTTAAGGTAAATATAAGCCTTTCAGAAAATAAAAGCAAATTTTCTTTGAAAATTGCAAGAAATATAAAATCCTATGCTTTAAGACTTCTGATCTCTATTTTAGAACATATGATTGTATTAAGTTTTATAAATTATATGATTGAGACATTTAGAAGAAGTCAGGTGTGGTGACACATGCCTATTATCCCAAAATTTGGGAGACTACTAAAGGAAGATCTTAAGTTTGAGTTTCACCTGGGCAACTTAGTAAAACCCTGTCTCAATATAAAAGGCAGGGATGGTTGGAGACGGAGCTCATTGTAAAGGCCCTGAGTTTAATTCTCATTACTAGGAAAAGTGACATAGAAAGACTGATAGTTGCATTAGTTTTAATCAAGAAATTCTTATCAAATACATTCCATAGTTTCAGTTTGTTTTGCTTGGCATATGAATGAATGAGCTCACCCTCAAAGGGCTTAAAACATATTTGGGAAACAAGACTAACACTCTGGAGAAAATCTTGAAAAACACAAGTCTAGAACTTAGTGGCATCCTGAATATATATGTGGTCTGGAAACTCTTTTCAAAATCGTTTGGAGAATGAAGTCTAGATTTCGTCACTTGGTCTGTATGAGCTTCTTATGGCTCCAGATCATCGAATCATACTTCTTTCATGGCTCACAAACTCTATGCTCCAGCTTCACTGGACACATATAAACCACTATGATATTTATTTTAGCATGAACAAGCTAAAGATAACCAATTTGTGTAAGCAAATAAGTCATTTAGCATATAAAGTTCACTCCAAACCTAATCTCTTCCTATATTTATCTTCACTCAGTTTGGAATGCCATCCACCACCATCTCTACTTGGGAAATACTAGCTCCACAAATTCTCTCAAGGCTAAATGAATTATTCTTACCTTGTTTCACAGTCCTTGCTTCTACTCTAGCTTCATATTTCCAGTCATCTCTTTATCTTACCCCAAACTACACCATGAACCTTTGGAAGGCAAATACTGTGCTTTATTCACTGTAGAATCACTAGTGCCTATCACTAGAATGCCTTACAAATGCTTTATAGGTAAATAACTACTCAGAAAGTGCAACGATCTCCTGCCTGAGTAGAGACTATAGCCACCTCATGAGATTTGAGGGCCATTAAATACAATCCTCACACAAAAATATCTCCCCTGTACACTGACCTGGTGGCAAGAGAATCTGCTCACGTTCTTTGGGGCTACAGTTGCTATGATACTGAATCTGTGACTTGGGACAAGTTACTTACCTTTACCTTTATCATACCACCTGGTAATATCAATATCTGCACTATTGTCTTAGGCAACAGCAGCAAACACAAGGCACGTTTATTGAGTGCTAAGAGGCCCTTTGCCAGGCTTTGTGGATGTAGGCAATCATAAAATCTGTCTGCCCTGGAAAATCTACTATAGTAGTAGAAAATAAAAACAAATATTATGAGAAAATGTTACGCAGTAGCACTGAATTTCCTGAAGAATGTTGCTATCTCAGAACAGTTTGAGGGGAAAAAGTGGTGTTTTGAGCCAATAAGGTGCAATATCAACTTTCTGGAGATATATAATGCATAATAACAAGATAGAAGCTTTTTAAAGTTTTGTGATAAAGATATCTGCTTAACGTTTTTACTGAGATACAATCTCAGATTATACAGCAAAATATACAGATTTTATATATGCAGTTTGATGAGTATTGATCAACAGATACACTCTTGTAATCAAAACTTTCAACAAAGTATAGACTATTTCTGTCACTCTAGAAACTTTTCTTATGATCCCTGCCAGTCAGTCCTCTTGTCCCTACCTGATTTCCTAACAGGACAAGAGGTAGTAAACAGAATTAAGCTGTGTTATGCACATGTGCCAACTCCCCATGATAAATATAGTCATCAATATGGTGTAAACATGCACGAATGAAAATTAAAAAATAAAAGTATAATATTTATTCATATTACAGATATTTATTACACTGTGAAATATGTGTTGAAAATTGCTGGGTTATTACTTTGTAGATTTCAATGGAATTTCATAACCATTATCTGGTTTAACTTGAAACAATTTTTTTTAGTTTTTTTTAATTTTGAAGAGAATAAAACAAAACAAAACAGGACAAAGCAAATCAGAACAGAAGAATGCAAACAACACAGGACTTCACAACAAGACAACAGGAAATCAACAGTAGCTACAATAATGTCTCCATTGAAATAGTTTTCCATACCTTCACACACAATAAAATCAAGCAATTGTTTCCATTGAAATGGTTTTCCATACCTTCACACACAATAAAATCAAACAAGACAAAATAGTATAAAACCAATCAAAACAACAATGTTCATTCAAGGTTTCCATCATTTTCCTATGTTCCTCTTTTTTATCTATGTCTTCTTTAGATATGCTGAGCAATTCTTTCATGTTTTTCATTTCTTCTTTTATTTGAGACATTATTTCTGATTTGATTATTTTTACAGTCTCATGAAGTTGTTTCTTTACTTCAGTTGTTATCCTCTCAGAGGTTTCAGGTGTGTGACTTCCATTTTATTCCATGGTTGTATCTCCCAGACTTGTTCTGTGTGGGCTGGAGGTCTGAAATTGCCTTTTGCTCCTTCATCTTGACATTCTCCTGGGTTCCTCCCAACAAGCTGGTTGTGGGGTCCCAGGCCCTTCCCACATTGGCTGCCCTGCCACAGTGTAGGAGAATGGAACAGGCTCCTGTGTTCCTCTGACCCTAGGTTTGCAGGGAGGTAGCAACGCATGGAATGGGCTTCTCCGGACCTGTGCAGCTACACCGAGACTTCCCCGATGGTCAGGGATGCATGGTGGTGAGGCTGCTTCTCTCAGCCTTGTGTCTACACTGGGACTCCTGCCATGGTGGCAGGCACATAGGGGTGTGTTTGTTTGATTCTCCGGTGAGTGATGGCTGCCTGAAGGAAGCAAGTGCCCCCAATGGTGGCCTGTGGTTGGGGTACGAGGGGCTTGCCTGGCTGCATGACCCTGTTCCCACTGGTTGCCCTCAAGAAGCAAGTGTTGCTGTATGCTGCCAGCAGGCAGCGGTGGATCTGCAGGCTCTCTCTGCCCATGCTGGCTGCCCGCAGGAACAACATAATATAATTAAGACTTTTAAGTCCAAATAAGTAATTTATACAGTAGTTGCCCTAGGAATTTAGATGAAAACATGATACTTAGGGCTGATTTGAATTAGGAAAGCTTACTGTGTTTGTTATCCAGTCTTTAACTAGATGTGTAGGATGAACAGGGCCTAGTCAAGTGGGAATAAAAGAGCATTCTGAAAGTAGGAATAGAGTAGGCAACAATTTAATTATGGTCATGGGTATTGTGCATCAGAAGAGCAACAGTGAGAATAGTGGTGAGGATGAATCTACATTTCAAACACTTTACCTTCTAGGTACAGTTTCCCAGCCCTGAGCACTCTGCTGTAGCCCTAGAGAGCTGCTATGTTTCTGGACCTCTAGTGAGGTATGTCTCCTGCACAATCTTCTTACCTGTTCCCTTAGCTCGGTGAATGTTACTTAGATTCTAAGGACTGAACTCACCTTGTATTTGTGTTTCATTTTCTTTCTCACAGCATTAGGGCATAGCTATCAATAAAGCTTTTTCAGGTTCATTTTTCTTTGAGTAAACTTTATTGTATTTTATTTTTATTTTAGTAAATTTTAATAATGAGGGAATTTGTGTATAACCTTGTGCTTAAATTTTGTCACCAAGGAAATGGGTTTTAAATATATTTTGTGTCTTGGAACTGATAGGAAGTGCAGGTCTTGCTAGGGTGATTTCTTTTTAGACCACTCCTTTCTTCCCTGTATTCTCAAGGGTATGTTTGTCTCTGTTCCCTCTCTATCCTTTCCTCAAATCTCGAGTTGTTCAGAGGAAGATGGCATTGGGCTAAAGGACTGTGGAGTAGAAGCCGTACACCCTCAGAGGCAATCATCAAGTAGCTTTTTGGCTAGTTCTTCTCACTTTTAAGTGATTTTCTCTGAAGGAAGGGAGGTGAGGTATTTGTTAAGCAATTCATCCAGTGAGGTCACATCATTTATGCTGAATTACCAACTCTGATCTGAGGCACTGGCTTATTTGTAATTGTTTTGCATTATTAAAATTAGTAAAAAGGAAAGCACAAACCCACACACATGCCACACACAGACAACACTACATAATGAACAATATGAAAGAGGTGTTGGCACAAGTAAATAGTAACTAAAAGAGAAACAGATACGATGCTGGGTTAGCTTTTAACAGAATAAAGACAACTATAGTTGTCTTTGGCAATGTCCTGCCTGTATCCGAAACTCACTTATCAGAGGCTTTCTACCCCATTTTTATTTCCCAAAGTCTCTGTATCCTCACTGCCCCGACGTGTGACAGGGGACAACAGAGATGACACTGTGAAGTGGTGACCCTTCTGGATGAGATTCATGTTTCAACCTTTATTCATTTATTACTAGAAATGAAAAATATATAGAAATGATAAAATAGCAGAGACATTCTGTGTTATGAATCCCTTTACCTTAATTTCACAGGCCTAATAAGAAAGTGCCTTTCTAAGTGCACTTGAAAAGTGAATTGACTGAGCGACCAGATCGGGCACTCCATTTCCTGGCCCCCCTCATTTGATTCCTTTAGCTTGTGCCTGATGATTCATGAAACAGAAAGATACTGGGCAATGGGCATGATTTCTACTGGGTGGGGAGAGAGTGTTTTCTTTCTCTAGAACATAATACTCACCTCTGTGCAGCAGATCCCTGGTTGCTCTCTACTTACAATGCAAAATATGATTTCTTAATGGAAAGCCTTCTCTTAGCTCTGGTCTGCCACAACATTCTTCAGTAGGACCTTACCTTTCTTTTCCACCTGTTCTACTGCTAAACCTATTAACTGTCTATCCTCCTTGCCTAACTGCAAGCTGTGTGAGAGCACAGAGTTTGGCACATGGGTTATGCTCAATGAATATTTCAATGAATGAGTGAATGCAGACTGAGTTTTCTTTTGTATATTTCAGTAACATTCTCTAAGGCACAGTGCCTAGAGTACGTAGGCACATTGTTTTTTAATGAAAAAATGTTAAATTTTTTGTTGTGTTGTAGGAAATTCTGTCTAATGAAAGCAAAAATTAAATTCAATAGCAGCATATGCTAACTCATATGAAAGGTTGAGAACCAGGCATGGAGGAGGAAGAAACTGAGCCAGCTCTAGAGAAGAAGAAATAGTAGTGACTGCAACAGTCAAGTAACAGGAAGAACTAGGTCAGTGACATGTCTCTAATCAGTGAGTTCCTACTATTTAATACCTTTGTGTCACTGGAAGCAAATTTCAGGTTTCAGGAAAGGGGCACTCAATTATTATTGGTTGAGTCTACTTTTTGGCCCTGTGGGAAAAGAACAAAGTCTCCTAAAGATGATCCTGTTAGGAAAGAGGGATGAATGCTAGTAACTAAGATTTAAAAAGCAAAATAATTCACATCATTTGCCTAAAATCATCCTATGTTTTCATGATCTACAGGACATGCACCCCAGATTTGGGTACTATAGGGGTACCTGAGTCTATGGAGCTGGCATCCTTTTTGCTATGAGTGTCTGAGGCATTTAGTAAATATGTGATTCATGCGTATTGAATAAGTGAAAAAAAATGAATAATACATGGCTGAAGTGGTGATTACAGAAACTGAATAGCAAGGATAACAGAATAAGGTAGATGTGGACAATAGTAAGCTTTCTGCTTCGGGTTCATATTCCATTTTCAAGTCATTCTTTGCAACAACCTTGTAAAATAGGCAGGATAGTTATATTCCTTATGTTGCTGACAAAAAAATTAGACTTAGTGAGATTAAATGATTGATTCTGGGTCACAAAACTAATTATTTGCAAAGCTAGGATCAGAATATAGGTCACCAATCTCCTACTCCAATGCTGGAGATAATGGTTGAGTACTTCTTTCATTTTTAAAATTCAAATATTTGATGATGGATGATAAGTGAGAGATAGGTATAGAGTTTTGTAAGGGAACAAAAGAAGTCTGAGGAAATTTAAAAATAATGAGCAGCATTGGAAATGAAGTTAATGCAAGCTACCATGTTTATGTGTGTATAAGATGTGAGAATGGAAAAGGGTGCCTGCATGCGTGCATGCGTGAGTGTATGTGTGTGTGTGTATTTCAAGTTGAACATTTAACCAGAGATTCTCTTAGCACTAGCTCTTTAAGCCAGGAGGTAAAGAAAGAAAAATGTCACAGAATCCTCTAAAATTTCGCTTTTTCACTGTGCCTATGGCCAGCATCCCTCTAAGCATTAGTGTTTTTGGTGTAATTATAATATTATAAGGTATTGTTATTCAAATGAGTGTGCTTTTGATATTTATGTTATACAATATCCTCTCCAGCCACAGGAACAATAAACCAAAAACAAATCTTAAGAAGAGAAGTTTTCCTTTTCCGGACTAGCTGTTTATAAAGAGAGGAATCATTAAGCATACTTTCAAAATATTTTACATTGAAATAGGCATGTGGTTCACAATTATTGCTATGACATGAGAAACCTTTTTCAGAACGCTTGTGAGTTTCCTACATAGAGACACCAGGCCGTGGCGGCAGGGTTGGGGGAGGCTTGGCATGTTTCTTGTATGCTTACAGCATGTGCTATACCTTTTCTGATTCAGGCACATGGATTATCACCCCTAGTAGCCAAATAGGCAGGTAATCTTTCCTCTGTTCAGACAGAATCTGCCATTGCACAGGGACAAGGATAAGCAGAACCTTCTCAACTTTCAGTATTGTCAGGTGAAACAAGAAGTATTCTGGTTGAAAAGTTTGCATTCAAGCCAGTTTCTTCTCAGATTTTCATTTTTGAATATTGTTTTAAAACATAGATTCTTGTTTAAGCTCCCTGGGAAGATTAACCTATGATAAAGAAAGTGTCTCAATAGTTGACACCTTGCTCTTTCTTCATCTCCATATGCAACTCCAATGTATGTGGTAATTTTAGGGAATAAAGGAATGTATGTGAGAGAGAAAGAAGAGCTAGAAAAAAGTAAGACCAGTGATTATGGTTAGTCCCAGTTCTCACTTTGTTGAAAATCAGACCATTCAGTTTTTCAATGAAGACACACCTAGAAGCAAACATTTCAAGGAAAATGCAAGAAATGTATTTCTTGCATATGGAAAGCCAAAGGCAAAGGGAAACTTGAGCAAGAAACAACATGACCCATAGACTGGCCATGATGGAAAACAGATCTAAGAAAGACCTTCAGCCAGCACAGGAAAAGGAAATTGTCAAACTGTGGTGTCCTTGAAATATTGCAAATACTTGCAATATTCACATCCCAAAGACTGTGTTGCTCAGGGCAGACAAAAATGGGGATTGGGAAATTTTAGAGTCCATTTTATTGTCAGCAAAATTTTGATAACGAGAACTATTGTTCTATTCAGAGCTTTAACTTCAAAAAAATGATCCATCACTTTTGGCAGCTTACAATTTGCCAAATGGTGTAAAGAAGGAAAAACCAATATGTAAAACTGGTGGGTTTTACCTTCTCACAGTTCTTACAGCTGCAATTTTTCTGAGGCAGGAGAAGAGGAAATTGACATACATATTCACCAACAGTCTTGCAGAAGTCTAAAGAGAAAAGGATTCCTGAGAGATGCTTGGGATGTATGCTTGGGCTTTTTTCAGAAAGGAAAAATTAACATTCAGACTCCTTGTTACAAGTCCCATTTTGATCTTTTTTAAATTGCCAGTGAAAAACTAATGAAGAGCAACGCTACTTTAGCCATGAAAATCCATCCTACAAATGATAAAAAAAGACTGAGCTGGCAGGTGTGCTGAAAATGGTCATGTCTTCCCTCTTACTTTGAGTCTAACTACAGCTAATAATCATATTGAGTCATCCTTTGAACTGCTCTTGGTGTCTTTCATCTAGAGAGTTCAAAGCCCTCTACAAACAATAAATAATTAGGTCGCACAAAAGATCTGCAGAAAGAAACATGAGAACTTACACTGTACCCATTTTACAGTTAAATAATGAATAACCACAGGCCACAGACCTGCAGCTGGCTGTGGAAACACAGTATTGTTTCTGTTCTCTTCCCTGGATTTATTTCTCTCCTTTTGGAGGGTTCTCAACCTCCCACACTCTCATGAGAAGTTGCCCTTGATATTGTCATTTAACCTAGGTGCCAAACCCACTAATTTAAGCACTGCTTTTTGTTTTTGCTTTTTTTTTTTTTTTTTTTTTTTTTTTTTTTTTTTTTTTTTTTTTTTTTTTTTTTTTTTTTTTTTTTTTTTTTTTTTTTTTTTTTTTTTTAAGACAGTCTCACTATATAGTTCAGGCTGGCCTTGAACTCACTATATAATACAGGTTAACTTCGACCTCACTGTTATCCTCCTGCCTCCCCAGTGCTGTGATTACAGGTGTGCACCACTGTACCCAGTTTAAGCATAGTTCCTTGTTCTTCTCTTTTGCATTTCTGATCATTACCCACTTTTAATTGCCTTTGGCCTCACATGATCAGTGTTTCTGCTGTTTTGTGAGATTCTTATGTCTCTGGGGAGCCAAATAGAACTTTATTTCCCTTTTACATACTTAATGAATGTGGTTACCTCCTATGCACCTGTAGCCTGAGCACAGCAAAAGCCATAAAAAGAGCCTAAGACAGAAACCCTAGGAGAAGCCGTAGGCAGGAAATGAGACCGTTCTGATGGGCAGGAACAGCAAAGACCACCTCTAGCATGAATTACCAAATCCTAGCAATGCAGGGGAGTTGCAGGGCAGTCAGACAGTCTTCTTGGAGGAGTTAGGACTTGGTGAAGATTTTGAAGACTGAATAAGTAGAGGATTTAAGAGAGGTCTTGCAGGTTCAGGGTGGAGAGGTGCATTGGGGTGAGGAGGATAGCAGGTAAAGTTAAAAAGCATGTCCCCAAAGCACACTGTGTAGGCTCTTGCATGTATGACATCCTCAAGGACATGGGTGTGTGACTGACCTTTGGAGAATGGGTACAGAGCTCAGCACAACACCCTCACAGTGACTGGAAACTTAATTTAGTAACAGGCAAAGTGATTTTCTCCCCATGAAGCAAACTGTACCACATTCTTTAATGGAATTCTTCATCCTCTTTATTTTAACTTTGCCTTAGTGCTGGGAATCTTGAAGTTTGTTTCACTGGTCTAGAGTTAGAGCCTTTCCATATACCAAACTATAAAGCAGTCGGACTGAAAGCTCAAGTGTAAATGGTCTTGGGAGTGACCAGCTGTGGCCTGTGTGGGAGGTGGCTCAGGCCGGCTTCCAGAAGGAGTGGAAACCTGGGCTGAGCTTGGTTACGGGTTATAGGGAGCAGGGAGCAGGCCTGGGAGGAGTGATCTGAGCACACAGAATGTGGCAACAGGAGATCTTTTTAGAGATGCAACTTTTATTGCCCAGGTGAATGTGGGAGGAATAGGATGAGCCAATTGAGAGACTTCAGGACAGGAGCTGATGTCCTGTATAGGGGCTTGAAATCAGTCTTAGCATGCAGGAAAGAAAGAGTGGTCTGTCAGTAATAACACTGTACTTCACGCTTGCCAGCACTTTGCAGCTGTCAGAAACTTTTCTTATCTATATTATTTCATTTGATCCTCTGGCATTCTATCTTATAAATGAAGTATGTGAGCAATGGAGAGTTAAGGCTTCCCCCAAAGATCCTATAGCCTCCTAGTACTGATTCTGGTGTAGCTCTAAGACTGTGTCTCTTCCTCAGAACCACCCGTGTTAGCAGCAAGCAGGGGGGAGTGGCCCAGATCTCAGGTGAAGGCATTTCCCCTCCTGTCCCTGGGAACGCAGAAGCAGCCCCAAACCCAGGAAGGACAGCTAGTTCAGACTGGGCCCCTGAGGTGTCTGGCTGAGCTAGTATTTTAACAATGTTTTCCTGCTAGACAGGGAGCTTAGTACAGGGCTGCACACACAGTAGGTGTTCCATAAATATTTGTGCATGCTGTGGGTACAGCACTACTGGCTCACAGCAGGCCCGCAATACCTAATCGCCTCAGAAAGGACTGGGAAGAGATTGAAAATAAAAATCTCATCAATAATAGAACCTGTTGTTTTTCTCTTTCTGCCCAGGGAGACTTTACTTCCTCAGTTGCATTTCCAGTACTTTAAGATGGGAATAATTTTCACAGTGGCAGGTACAGCTGGTGAGATGCTGTTTTAATACGAAAGAAAATGCTAGAATAGAATTTAAGAATATTAAGAAGGGATTTGGTTTCTGACAGAAATATTAGCTGTAAAGGCTGGTATGAAGATTTTAGAGAAATTTAATTAAAATTTAATCTTCTTTCTAATTAAAGTTTCCTTTAATTAAACTTAAAATTAAATTTGCTTTAATTGGAGGAATTTAAAGGGTATTACCTTTTGATTGTCAATCATTTCAGACGAAAAAATTACGATGCTTTGTCTAGTTTAAATGAGGATTGGTGTCAAATTTTTAGAAGAGTAATAAAAATCTTGTATTTAAATATAAATCAGAGGGGCTTGGGATATATAACTCAGTGGCATAAGTGCTTGCCTGGCAAGCACCAAGTTCTGAGTTCAATTTCTGATACAAAAATAAATTTATATGTATATATTGAGATCCTCAGTGTTGGGCTCCCCATGTGTCTGTGAACGTGCCAAGACAAGTTTGGCTTGAACCGCAGTTTCTGTCTGTGTAGGTGACTTACAGAGAAGGCCAAGTTTAGATCACCAAGGATCTCAATTCTACTAAATGCACAGAGTTCTGCATTTCTCTCTCCATGATTCTGATGCCTTGCAGAGCTGTCTCCCTTCTTCCTGGATTGCTGAAAGACTGCCTCACCTACCTCCTCCACTAAGGCACTGCAGACTGAATGCGGAGCCTTTACACTGAGCTCCATCTCCAGCCTTTTTCCATCTTTTAATTTTGAGACAAGGTCTCACCAAGTCCCTTAATTACCCAGGCTAGACTTGTACTTGCAGTCCTTCTGCCTGAGTCTCCCAGAGGCAGGGGGCGTACAGCTGTGTGTCACCACACCGGCTTCCTCCTACCTTGTTTTAGTATATGTGCTCAACTGACGAATCTTTTTAACTGTTGCCTCCTAACTTTCTTTGTGGTTCCAAATTTCTTCCTGCATGTCCCTCCCTCAGTGCCTTTTTGTATGTTGTCGTAGAATTCTTTCTAGTCTCATAGATCCCTCACCTCAGAAATCCACTAGGGAGTTAATTTCTTATCCCAGTATGGCTTCCTGCTATGTCTCCACCATGTTCAATGACAGTAGCTCATTTCCTCGAGTTACTTAAGGTCTGAAGACAGGTGCTCAGTTCTCCTTTTATATCCTCATCAGTGACCAAGTCCTTCCAAGTAGGCAGCACAGCCATAGCTTCAGCTTATGTCCTTATCTTATCACTAGATGGATGAGGCAATCACTGCTAATAGCTTCTGTCTACTTCTTGTCTCTCTCTGATCTATCCTGCACACTGTAGCCAAATCATTAATCTAAACATACAGTTCTTTGTCTCCTGAATGAACTCCTAAGGTCTAACCCTGGCACTCAAGGCCTTCAACAGTGTAGCTTCAACTTACCTTTTCTACATTCATCTTTCACGACTTTGCTAACACACTATGTCTGCTCCAGTCATGCTAGTTACTGGCTGCTTCTTCAGTGTATCTCAAGCTTTTTGGTTCCCATGGTTTCTTTCACATCATTCTTCAAGCCTAGGATGTTTCTGCTTCCCTTCCAAGCCTCTCATGAAATTTCAAATTGTTCAAAAAGCATCCCCCCCATCAATCTGGCTCAGCATGCTGGCTGTCTTTCTGTAGCCTTGTAGTGTTTATTCTACATACTAACACTTACATCCTTATTCATGTTCATCTATATTTGTTGAAGTCTGAAAGCTCCCAGTTGGTCTCCGAGGCCAGCTGTGACATATGCCACAGAAGCATCATTATTCATATTTCACATCAGGCCAAAATGAAACTCCAACGGCCCCCACTTACTCACATCTTCTACTTATCGAGTCATGGAGCAGAAAGAGAACCTAGGTCCTCTCCCTGCTTAGCCTGTCAGGTCCACTTTACCTTTCTTTATATTTGAGACATTTTCTGCAAAACCCAGACTGTAGACTGCTCCTTTCAGATAGTCTCAGTGCTTCAGGAGGATAAAGCCTTTCGAAGAATTCAGATTTGAAAACTGTTGGGACTTACTGAGCTAGTTAGAAAGATAATCTTTTGCTATTTTAGTCAAAGTAAGTACGACACAAATGAAAATCTTCAAAGGAGGATAAACGACCAGCAGCTTACTCCCTTGCCATTGCTAATGAAGAGGTACACTCTGGAAGGCATCTCTGCCCTGTCTCTTTCTTTCCTTTCTACCCTTCTTCCTTCCTCCATCACTCTTTTCCCCTCCCTTTTTCCTTCCTACCTCCTTTCCTCCTTCTTTCCCTTCCTTTTTTTCTTCTTTCTTTCTTTCTTCCTTCCTTCCTTCTTTCTTTATTTTCTGGGTCTACCCATTGCTCCCTCCTTTATTCCTTTCTTTTAAAAAAGTATCAAAAGTACCTGAGATCAAATACACAGAAGGCTTCAGGAATAAGTAGTGGTTGAGGCGATAGATAAAGTGGAGTAAACTTTCAGGAGACATGAGTAGAATTCAAGTTTGAGTGCACATCTTCTTTGAAGGCTGAGTCAACACAAAGGGTGATGTGGCTGTGAATCCTAGGAAAAAGCAACCCAAGGAAGACGCAGAGGTGCAGATGCTCCTGAAGCCAAAGCAGGCATGGCGCTTGCGGTAGTCCCAGGAATAGTGTGAGTGCGTGTGTGTGTGTGACTTTCCACTCCAACTTTGGGAAAAGATCCTTAACATACCTATGGGCTACTATGTCCATGTTTCCTCTCAAAGGAAAGTGCTTTGGCACAGGAGTCTTGACTGTGCATAGGCTGACACACAGGAGTCTGCCCACCACACTTTTCAGAATAAGATATGGTCTATGTTAGAGTAATGGCTCAGTCCCGCCAAATGGTCTGTCAGGGTGGCTTTCTTGAGGTCATGAATAGATTAAGTTTTTCAGGCTTGGGAGTTTTGGGACTCAGAATGGCTCTATTCTCCCTGGGCCTGTTGTTTCTTTATCCCACTACCTTTTGTAATCTTATGATAAAGGATCTTTACAGAAGTTCACTTGGAAAGTCTTTTTTTTTTTTCAAATATGAAAATTCAGTACAGATACTCCTTGACTTATGATAGAATCGTGACCTGATAAACCCATTGTAAACTAATAATATCATAGGTGGGAAATGCTTTTAATGCACGCATAGTTCAGCAACACAGCTCACTGTGGGGCAGTGGTTGTTTACTCTTGTGACTGTGTTGAATGACTAGGAGAGCTGACTCCTGGGGCTATCAGGCATTGCAAGATCACCACAATACATATTGTTAGCCTGGAAAAAGAGCAAAATTAGAAGTATGATTTTTTTTTTTACTAAATGTATGTTGCTCTCACACTGTCATAAAGTCAAAAAATTGCAGGTCAAACCATCTAAATTGGGGACTATTTGAGTCCTGAATATGTCACTTTGTATTTCAAAATCTTTCAAAATTCTCCAGCAGTTTCATATTATGAATTATTAAGCATTTTTGATGGCTATTTGTTATTTACCTTCCCTTTCTAACCATCTCACTATTGTATCCCTAGGTCAGGAGTCAGTAGATGTTTTCTGTAGTAAACACTTTAACTTTTGCTGGTCCCACAATTTATAGTCATAACTCCTCAGTACTCTGAAAGTAGCTATAGACAATAACAGAGTGCATGACCATGGCTGTGTTCCTAGAAAACTTTATTAAACGATACTGAAAATTTATATAATTTCATAAATTTTCATGGATAAAATACCATACTTTTTTATTTTTCTTTTATCTTGTTCCAATCAGTTAAAAATATAAAAATAATTCTTTTATCACAGGCTGTATAGAAACAAGTGGTGGGCCAGATTTGGCTCAGGGCTCAGCTTAACCACCTCTGTTCTACATGCTATGTTCAGGTCCCTCTGGTCCACTTCCATACCCTGGGGACACCCCTTGTTTCCTTACTTCTGTGCTGTTTTGCATTCTTTTCTATGATGGTCAGTCAGGTGTGGCCACAGGAGGAGACAGAGCAGAGACTCGGGAAAGCACAGTTTATTACATTCACCAATCGTGGACAGAAGCCACCTGGGAAAGATTGCAGGGTCCTCAGGAGGCAAAAGATGGGAGGGGGAGAGGCAGTGGCAACCTATAAGCCATGGCCTTCACTGGAATGTCCAAGACAAAGAGCACAAGGCAAGATAAATAGTGTAGAATTGGTTAGTGTAGGTAATTCTGGTGGGTTTCACATACAGGACTGGCCTCCAGTGGTTTGGTGCCTGGCCCTGAGATGACCAATCACAGGGATAGTTTCTCCTGGGGTGTGAAGGTCAGATAAAGAGAGGTGGGTTTTGGTTGGCTACTTTGCATGCTTGCCAGATGTACCTTTTTCTATTTTCAGGAATGTGTTAGCCTGAGCAGGGCAAGTTGCTCTCCTATCAGGAAGTTTTTGTCAAATTATAGTAAGATTGAGAACACACACACACACACTATACTGACATTGGTCTCTCAAACTAAAAACAAAAAACAAAAAAACAACAACAAGAAAAAACTCACTCTCAATCGAGCTTTATCAAAATTATGCCTAATGATTTTGATTTCCTATTTGCAAATCAGACAGGGACTGGAAACTGGTTAGGATTTTGAAATCACACTACCTGGATCTGAATCCTGGCTTTGCTGCTTGCTTACTGTCATCGTCTGGGGCAACCTAATCTTCCTAAGCCTTACTTGTAAAGTGGAGATACAAGAGCATTCGACTCACAGCTCACAGGGCTATTGTAAGGATAAAATATTATAAGCAGGTAAAGAGCTTAGCATAGTACCTGACCAGGATGAAGTAATCTGTCCATGTTACCAGTTATCAGTCCTTTGTCCTGGGCTGTCTGCCAGATCCTGTGCTGTCTCTCTGCAGTGTAAAGAAGAAACAATCTTGCAATGAGAACAAACTTAATGTAATATCCCTTGTTCTACCAAATGTCTTCATTCTGACACACACATTCTAAATTCTTCCACTTGGTTGAGAAATAATTTAAAAGAACAACTGTGTTTTTCCATCCTTGTATCTGCTTACTCCCAACAGAAAATGTAATTTTCTATTTTTTTAAATTCTAGCTGTTATATGTGGTGATAAAATTAATGTAGTTTCTCCCTTTAACAAAAATTTATAGTCTCAGAGCCTTATCCTACCACCAAATCTTGGTTTGGGTGCTAGAGCTATCAATTTATATCAACCTAGTCCCAGGAATAATGTTGGTTTATTAATTGTTTCTGTGGAGGATACAAGCAAGGCTGAGGAACTCTGCAGAAAGAATTTATTTCCTTTCACTTTCCTTTTGATAAAGTGTAAAGAACATCAGGTAATTAGGATTAGGAGGGTAAGATTTTTTTCCTAATTCAAACTCATTTTAAACCATGTCAGATACAAGTTGGAAACCAGTTTAAACTTTCTGAATTCAAATGTTGTTTTTCATAGTCAAAGATATTTGCCTTCTGTGGTTACTTCATTGATTCAGGGCATTCATTCATTCATTCAAGGCATTTAACAAATATTCAGTAACCTAGGTGTCTGGGGGAAAGAGATACATGACAGACAATTATAATAATGCTTAAGTAGCTTTCAGTCCACAAGGGTGCACTGTCGTACATAAAAGGGACAATAACCTGGCTGGGGGGACATGCTGGGTAGGTGCACGGTCACAGCACCATGGGAAGGAGTGGCTAATAGTGTACTGGAAACGGCTCAAGGAAACCTAGGCAGGCTGAAGCGGGGTGAAGGGCACCCCCAGTTGATGCCACAGAGAGAAGGTGAAGGGGAAAGTTAAATAAATTGATGTGACTATAACAGATAAAGTGTACAATATAATGAGAGACAAGCTGAAGAAATCTATACCCACTGTTGAAAAAAACCTGCATTTTTTAAAGCCCTATCTCTCCTAGAAGCAAAGGAAATCCAATTAAAGACAGCAATTACCTTTTCAGTTAAAAAAATCAGAAAAAAAATATATAAAGCCAGATATGGATACTTGAAAATTCCTGATGTTTCAATCATTACTTGAGGAAATTGTCACCACCAAAAGGCAGAATGAATCTAACTTGCATTTTGGAAGACAGTGTATAATCTGAGCCTATTCAAGTCTGCAAGTCATAAAAATTTACAATAGAAAGAAACTATAAAAGTTGTCTCATCCATTATTTGCAAACTTTTTTTAAATGTGAAAATTCCTTAAAAATGCCACAAGTGTGTATGATGACATAAACCTATAATCCCAGAAGCTTGGAAGGCTGACAGAAGGGTCACAACTCTGAGCCTAGAAACTTAGCAACTTAGCCAGACTGTCTCAAAATAAAAAATAAAAAATGGGCTGGACATGTACCTAGGCACAAATGTCCTGTGTTGAGTCTACAGTACCCTCCTTCCTGCAAAAAGTCACAAAATATCCCAGAATTCTGACATACTGATTGAAAACTTCATAATTACAAAAGCAAATATGAATATGGTAATATTTTTAAGTGAATGTGCATCTTCTTCATCTCTGCATTTATATTATGTTGAAGAACAATTTCACAGGTAGATGTGTACATAGTACATGTCACTAATTCAGACTATAGCTAACGTTAGTACCCAACCAAGTGGGGCCTCCTTGCACAAACTGAAGGGAGATGTGTCCTTTATCTCGGAACTCTCATTGTGCTACCTCCACTGAGCTCCACAAGTGACTTTTACTCTGTTTAGTTAGTGCTAGAATGGGACTCAGTTTAGACACAGTGAAATTCAGCTTTTGAAGATCAAGCGCTTTGATGTGTTCATGATTGTGTCAAGCTTCAAGGGCACAAAAGATAGCCAGAAGATGCAATATCTGCCCTCGAGGTGTTTGTGGCTTGGTTGACACTCAGCGAGGCATCCTTTCCATATTGGATTACCTCTAAGTTTGCTCCATGAGCAAATGATATGAGTGAATAAAAGGAGTGTTCAAAAACTGAAAAATATAGCTCACATTTTTTGAATTATGGATTTAGTTTATAACAAACACCTTCAAACACAGTATTTTACTTTACATTTTCTATATTTTATCTCCTCTTAGATACTGTGCTCTGGGGCTTCCAGGATGACCTTGTTTGACTCACCCCCTATTCCTGTAAGGGAAACTTGTACAGTAGCTCTGAAGTGGACCCGCATCAAAGGCCAAGGGTTACTGTTGCTATCTTGAACTTCAAAATGTACAGGAGCAGGGTTGAACTGTCTTGACAAGGTTGAGTGAAGCTTAGTCAGATATTTAATGAAACCACAATTATTGACTCAATAACTAATACTGTGTTGAAACTGGCATGGGGTTAGATTCTAAAGATCTAGATGCTCTTGAATTTTACCTACTCCCCCTGAGCGGTGGTACATGTGACCAGTAATCGTAATATGTCAGTGTGACTGGTGAAGAGATGCCTAGCACATTAGTGAAGGGCACTTCTGGATGTGCCAATGGGGTGTTTCCTAAGATGATTGGCATGTAGACCAATAAACCGAGGGGAAAAACCCCAGCAGATTGTGAATGGCATCATCTGCAATTGTGGGTGGGTTTGTGGCTGGGTGGAATGAAAGAGGAAGAAAGAAGTGTGCTGCATTTCGGGAAGCTCCATTCTGTATGAGTGAGAGCGTCTTTTGCTGCTGCTATCCCCTGTGAACATCAGATTCCCCTTTCTTCAGCCATCTGACACAGACTCAAACTGAGAACTCTCCAGGAAGCTTCCAGTTCTTCAATCCTGCACTGATGCTGTGCAGGATTGTTCTGTGGATCCCTCTTGTTCTGTGGTTTCCAGTTTCTTGGACTGAGCAGCTACTGGATAATCTGAGTCTCCAGGGCACAGGTGTTCATAGTGGACTCTTCCATCTCTAATCCTGAAAGCCTACCTTGCATAATTATATGTATATTAAAGTCTGTTCCTGTAGAGAAGAACTTTCACCAATGTTATATGCTAAAGTGGTGAAGATTATGGGCACCAGTATGAGTACAATACCAGCTCTGACCCTTACCAGCTGGGAAAGCTAGGTTTTCAGAGCTTCTGCACATCAATTTCCTCATGCACAAGTTTCCTCATATAATAATAGTGCTAGCAACCTGGACTAGCTAACATATGTGAAGCACTTAGCTGAATGCCTGTTGCATAACATTCACAAAAAGCTAGCTATTACTATGCGCTATAAAATAATAAAGCTAAGCCTTCAAAGCTGAACAGATGTATTTGAATTCTTGCCCTGTCACTTACTGATGAGGTGATTTTAGTTACTTTCTTTCTTGTTTCCTAGGACCTCAATTTTTGTTTGTAAAATGGAGACAATAATACTTGCTACATTGTTCTGAGAATTATATGAAATTATGACACTCCCTGGCGAAGTATCTGACACATAATATATAGTGAATAATTTGTACTTATTTTGATTTATAACAGCACTTGATTGTGATTTCTTTAGATGTATTTATAATTGACTATAATATGCTAGGCTTAAGGTTTTGAGGAATAAAGAATCTTCTGTTTCCAAAGAACTTACTAGCTTGTTAAAGTGGCAAGAAATAAAAATAACTAACAATATAAAAGTCAAATATACATCATGCAAAAGATGGTACAAGAAAAGATAGGATAACTGTCAAATGTCTTATGATTTCAAACAAAGCAAGGACCGAGAAAAAAACCCATGAGTCTGTGATAAACCAAGACTTTATCATAAAAATGTATTTTTGGAGCATGGCAGCAAGAAACGTTTCACCTTATACAAATTTCAGGGACTTCCTCGAATTTACAGAAGATAAATAACAGTTTTTCCCCTGGTCAAAGTCTGAGAATGATACATGTCTGAATTGGGAAGTCAGTCATTACCACATGCAGACAAAAACAAGCCCTTCATGTGGGATGCTACTTCTAGTTTATTTTAGGCACTCTGTTTGGTCTGTTTTCAGTTTTCTGCCTTTCCATTTCCCCATGGCAGTTATCCTACAATCTGATTGAACCTTGGCTCACAGCTCTTCTTTTGCAGTGGGGCATGTATTTACCTTTCCTCAATTTCATCTCATTGTCCTGACTAATCCCCCTTGGGCAACACAGAACTGTTTCCCACATATTTTGGCACTTGTAGTCTTTCAATATTTGTCCACCGTTCACTTTCAGTGCTAGCACCACATCTTGCCAGTTTAGCTTGGGTATTAATAAAAATGTTCCCAATTTAAATGGTCAATCAGTAGGATATTTTTAAAGACTGTGTGGAAAGAAGTGAGGGCAAGATAAGAAAAGGCTGTTGATTTAGAAGACTAGGTAGCAAGCCAGTGGAGGTGACTGGCTTGTGTGTGTCTGGCGAACCACCTGCCATGTTGCTCGGCTGGTGAGGAGGGGAGAAGTGGCAGGAGTCAACAAGAGACCAATTAAAGTCTGACCTCTTAGCTGGCACGGGTTCTGGTTGTGGGTATCTAGGCCAGGCGGGTGGCCTCTAACTACCTCTCAACCTATGTGACTGGTTTAGAAGCTTCTATTCTGAGGTTAGCTGAAGGCAGGGGTACAAGGGCATGTTGGAAAGAAACTGTAGCTTGAGAATGGTTTTCGATAACATAGCCCCCTTGGAAGCAGACCGTGAAGATGACTAAAACCTTCTGGGAACAAAAGACAGCAGAAGGCACTGAAGAGCCAAAGTGCAATGGAGCAAATTGGACTTCACCAATTTGTTTTAAAAAATGAGAGGAAAGAATCTTCAAGGACAAAGGGTAAGAAGCAATAGGGGAAATTAATATATACACTGCAAGCACACCACACACAGGCGCACGTCTGTGCTCACTTACCACATTCAGAGGGTCTCTGATGCTGTATGCAGCAGGATTGACAGGTTCTTGTCTGCAGGGTCTTTTTGTCCTCCAGAATCTGTCAAACAGGCAGTTACCAGGTGATGCTTTTCTGCGGTGGCAGAATTAGTGATTAAGGGTTTTTTAGTTGAGTTTAGCTTTCCTGACAAATTGATGTTATCATAATTAAATGCACAAATTTCTTTTTTACCCTTCAAATTACCATCGCACAAGGTTATTATTTTTTTTCTGTTTGCTTCAATTTCTCCTGATACCTTTCCCCTTTAAACTTTCTTGTAAGAAAAGGTACAGCAAGGTTTGAGATTTTATTTTTCTTTCCTGTAAAACTCCCTTGTTTCCTCAGTCCTGCTGAAGAGAAATTTGATTACCGAGTTGTCTTCAACTCCATTGTGCTAGTGAATTCTCAGGCTGTCCAGGGCACTTAGTATTAAAGGTCATTAACCCTGACTCTGTGAGCTCATCAATAATTAACCTTTCATTTTGGTACTATTGAGTAAGCATTTTAGAGCATAAATTAATACTATGATGGATGTTATAATTTTGAAACAAGAAACTTATCTTCCAGTTACTCCAGAGTCCAAACTTGTTTCCCAGTGCTTTGTAACATTTTCCTTTGGGTGGGATGAGGATGCTTTCTTCATGTCTAACAGTCTAGGCTCCTGGCTTTTGTTCATGTAGTTCTCTGCTTTGTCTGTTCCAATTCTACCCCCTCTCAAGTCCCAAATCAAGGTCCTTTTCTTCTAGGAAGCCTTTTATAACTCGGCCTATTTTTAGTTTAGATGACTCTCTATATTCCTATTTATTTATTTATTTTTATTTATTTTTTTTTTTTGCGGCACCGGGGATTGAACTCACAACCTTGCACTTGCCAGGGCAGGCGCTTAAGGCACGGAGCCAAACTCCCGGCCCTGGTTTTTTGAGGCAGGGTCGCACTATGTAGCTCAGGCCGGCCTTGCACCCACGTTGTAGCCCAAGCCGGCCTCGAACTCACAACGCTCCGCCTACCTCAGCCTCCCGAGTGCTGGGTCCTATTTATTTTTAATAGACTTTAATTTTTGAAACAGTTTACATGGAAAGCAAAATTGAGCAAACTGTTAGCAAACTGTTAACAAACTGTTAGGGAGTTCCTTTGTACTTTATGTAAACACACATGCACCTTTTTATCCTGTATTCAGGACAGTCTTACTGTGTGTGTGTGTGTGTGTTTCATTTTTCCCTTAGGGGAGAGGGACACCTTGTCTTCTCTGAGTTCCTAAGGTGATAATAGTGTGTAACTAGTGTTTGAAAGTAACATGCTCATTGATAATGCTATTACTTTTCCTTAGCAGTGCAAACAAAACAAAACAAAACAAAACAAAACAAAAACAAAAACAAAAACAAACAAGCAAAAAAAAAAATACCATGACAACACATGGTACATTGTATATTGCTTTCCAGTGTTGCTCTTGTCTTTTTGTTTTTATGACATACTGAAAATGACAATGACTAAAGCATATCCCCTATAACTCTATCCATATTTAATTTCAGGACAGAAGCCAACTCTCAACTTGGCAAAATATTAGCAGATTGTTGGATCTGTATAAACTGGTGATCTGTATTGTATCTGGGTTGTGTAGGGTTTCTCAATTCTTGGAAATTCCTAAAGAAGAAACAGAGTCAAAAGCTGCAGTTTCGGCAAGCCAGTGCATTGGCAAACAAAGATAATACTATTTTAAGCAAACCTTATATTAAGGACAGTATGCCTCTCTAAAAGGGACAAAAGGTAATGCCAAAGGTGTCACCTGTCTGTTATAGGCAAAATACACTTGGGGAAAATCTGAATGGATAACTCAGGGCAGGGCTCATTGCATGGAAAGAGTTGAGGGGAATTTACTGGAGAAGAGAAGACACTTGGAAGTGTTTCAGCCAGCAGACTGAGTAGTTGAGAGTTTTGTTCACAGGAGCTTTTGTTTGCCTTCATGTTTAAAAGGGGAGTTTTAGAAATGGTAGTTTTGCCAGGGTGAACATGGTGATTGAAGCCCATGGGACAGTAGTCCAATTCCGTAGTGCAAATGCATATAAATGAGCCATAATTAACTCATATAGGGTTGGCTAAGGTCAATTTGGGACTTGATTTGTCCCATCACATTGTCGCAGGTTTCCCTCCCTGGGTTGGTTCTCATTCTCTCCTCTTCAGAAATATCTAGCTAACTTCCTTCTCTATTATCACCACAAAATGCTGTTGTCACAAGAATGCCTACTGCACAAGAAACTCTTGTTCATTTTTCCAAGTTTCTAGAAAAGGTACTTCAACTGATGTTCCTCTCATGTCACAGGGCTTCCTTTGCATACTAAAAATTATGCCAAAGGAAATGAAAAATCTCAAAAGGTCTCCTTGATCTCTGCTTTCTCACTTGAACAGACAGCTTTAATCTATTTATGCACACAGTGGAGGAAAACTCACTCATCTAAGAACTTATGAATAAGGATATTGAAAGGCACAAATATGAAGCCCTCACAAGGATAGGATCAGAAATGAGCTAATTTCTGAATTATATGCACCAAAATGGGTAAAAAAAAATACTCTGTCCAGACATCTCTGTTTTTCCAGACCAGGAATCTGGGAAGTCCTTAAAATCATATCTGTTCACCTTATGTGATGAGAAGGAGAGGCAACTCCTTAAACAGGGTGATTGAAATGGAAATACATTCAAATAAATGGACTCTGGTGTTGTACTTTGTTCTAAATAACCTCTACTGTAAGTGATCAGCTTATTTGAAAGTATGATGGGTGGGCTTTTGGGGCAAGGCTGTATTTGATTTTTTTTAAAATCATTAGTCTGTCTTCCTTTTTCATTCACCCTTTTGGAATAAGGTCTTACACTCAGGGCAGAACAGGGGTTGGGAGAGCCAAACCTTCAAAGGACACTGCATGTGTTTCTAATAGGTTTTCAAGTGCATCCTCTCCCCTTGGACCATGTCTCTTTCAGAACACCTACATTTAAAATGTGCTGTATTGTTGCCAGGTGGTCAGAAACCAAGGAATGCTACAGGTTCTGATTTAAATATAAGAGGAAAATAAATTTAATGTTTTCTGCAGTCAAGAAAATCATGTGCTCAGCACCCTCCAGCACCAAATATACCTTGCGTAACATACGTGTGTACTCTGGTTGAACATATCTGAGCTGTGTGAGAAGAAAGGATTGGCTACTGTGATATATAAACATATGCATAAGATAAGCTCTGATTTTCATTTCTGATTCTCTGACTATTCCTTAAATTAGCTTCATTTTTTGTTTGTCTTTAACTGCATATTGTTCCTGTTACCTGACATGCTTCTCTCCTTTTGCTTTCTGAATTCAGCGCTCTTTGTTTTATTGTTTCAAGTAAAAGGGTGAAGGGAACTTCTTTCTCCATCAAAAGCACAGTACGTTTTGGGGATTTGGCTTTTTTTCTCTTTATAGTTGTAGAGATTGAACCCAAAGCTTTTACACTGATCTACATCACCTATTCATAATTTTTTAAAATTTTATTTTGAGACAGGGTATCACTAAGTCTCTAAGTTTTCCAGGCTGGGTTTGAACTTGTGATTCTCTTGCCTCAGCCTTGTAGAGCACTGGATTGCAGACGTGTACCATCAGGCCCACCTCATTTGGGGGTTTCACATACTTTCTATTTTTGTATCCTTTTAGCAGCTCTAAAATAATGCAGTATTATCCCTATTTTAAACTCAGAAACTTTGAGGCTTAAAAAGGATTGAATGAATTGTCTGAGTTCATATAGCTCATAAGTTTTGAAGTCAGGATCCCAATTTCCTATAAGGTTAAGTTATTCTCTTCTTTCTCCATAATTCTATGTTATTAATTTGTTTCATGAACTCAAGTAGATTTTTCAGCTCCTGGATAAATCTGTCTGCTTTCTCTCCCTCATTTCCTCTTGTATTTGTTTGCTTTTTTCTCCTTTCTCTTTTAATATTCCCTTTAAATTAAACATCAGTGGAATAAAACTTGAATAATTCAGAAATACATAGAGCCAAAGTTACAGCTGTCTTTTACCTTTTTGCTTTATCATTTCTCCTATCATTTGAGGTAACACTTTGCACCTCATTGTGTGCCCCTTCAGACCATTTTTTATGTACTTGGACATGTACAACTTGAACATAAGCAACTTAGGCATATATATATATATATATATATATATATATATATATATGTGTGTGTGTGTGTGTGTGTGTGTGTGTGTGCCTGATATATACACTTTTATATGTATACACATACATTAAAACATACATACATATCATACATTGTCTTAATTCATTCCAGGTGCCATAACAAAATACCATAATCTAATAATGTAAGCAACGGAAAATTATTTCTCACAATTCTACAGACTGGGAAGTTGGACATCAAGGAGTCAGCTGATTGGATGTTAGCGTTGTTCTAGCTATGTCCTCTCATGGAAATGAGTGGCTGACTTTCCTTGAGCCTATTCTGTAAGGGTACCAATCTCATTTATGAAGGTTTAATCACCTAAGTACTTGAAGCTTATGTTTAAATATAAATTTTTGAGGAGAGGCACAAATATTCCGATCATGCATGTGTATACCTATATATACATACAGTTGAAGTTTAGATTATTTTTCATAAATGGTATTATATTACGTATATTTCCATGAGTCTTGTTATCTTTCAGGGAAAGTATTTGTTCCAGTTATTTGGCTCCATAGTAAGTTACCCCAGAACTTAGTTCCAGACAGGAGCAATTTTTTAAGTTCATGGACCCTGTAGAACACATATTTGGAAAAGTCATGCTGAGGAGGATGTGTTTGTACTCCCCAGAGTCTGGGTTCTGGAGGATTTGAAACTTGGATGCTGAAATCCTGAGTCCTTCACTCACGTGTCTGGAGGATGATTGTAGTTACTTGCTGGGGGCCTCAGTGCTGCTCCACGTGTGTATCTCCATCTGCTCTCTTTGTATAGGCTGATCTGGGCTTCACAACACATCTTTACAACAGAATGGTCGTGATTTTTTCCACAGCGAGTGTACCCAAGAAAAGAGAGAAACCTTTAAAAGTGTTCCCAGTCACGGAAACAAGAACCTGATTTAGTTGAATGTGAATGTCATTCTCAAAAGTATCTTCCAAGGAAGACTGCTGTCCTCACCACTTCGGGAATGAGGTGTCACCTACGTAAGTGACGTTCATTCCAAGTGAAACTTAGACTACTCCTGAGAAAAAGGAGAGTAATTACAATTGTGGATCCCTTAGTACATACTATGCACCTGTTTTTCATATACACTTTTAACAATTTTCCAAGTAGCAATTAATGTCTCCATTTTCAGATTCAACAGCAGAGACTAAGAGGCATTGAGTAACATGCTTCAAATAATAGAGAGCACCATAGACTGAAAGCTTGTCTAACTCTAAAGCCCACTGCTTCCTCACACTCCTGCACTTAGTCATTGCTACTTCACTTTCATAAACAAAAATAATATGTAATGCCAGCTGCACATACTGTTTTAAGCTTTGTAATATACTAACTCATTTAATCTTTATAAGGTAGCCCTGTGAGGTAATTATTATTGTTTCCATTTTCAGAAGAAGGATCAGAAATTAAGTAGCTAGTCTACATTTTCCTAGCTACTAGGTGATGGAGTTGAGATTCCAAAGGTAATATTTTTGAGAAACATAAATGTGTTTAAAGCAGTATGGATTAATTCATGAGTTACAGTTCTGTAGATTATTTTTGTAGGGATGCTGGTCTTGAGGTTACACTGTTATATTGTATGACTATTGTACTACACCCTCCAGACTCCCTGTAGAGCTATTCTTGGTGGTGGAATCCTGTCCTGTATGGATCCAGTGTACTGAGGTATGCATTATTAAGAGCTAAATATTGAATCCAAACAGAGATGCCTGGCTAATTCACCCCCAAATTTGCTTCACTTTACACAGCAGGACTGCCTCCCCACCTGCAGTATCTAATTAATCCACCACAGTTTCTCAGTGTGACCAGATGAACACAGCCTTGGCAGAACAGAGAGCCACCTCTAGCCTGCTGCAATGTGCAGAAGAGGCAAGGCACCCTGGAAACGCCTCTTGGAGGTCAGCAGAATTATTTGGTGAGCGGTTTCTCTGACAGAGGGAGGAAACTGGGAATTCAGAAGTTTCTCCATTCCAAGAGCACACATGCGTGTACTAGGGTAGTGTCCAGAGTTGATGGCTCTGACACCCCAATTATTACCACAGCGTGAGAAAGACCCAGCCCTAAGGCAACACTATTGCTGTCAGTTCAACTTGTGGAAGAAATTGTGGAGGAGCAGTTATGAGATGTTGCTTCTGGGGAAGTAACTCCAACTGTGGACATCTGGCTCCAAATGAGTTCCCACAGAAGAAAAGGGCTAAGTTTGGGCAGTGGCAGTGGCAGAAACCATTGTCTATGGCCTCTGTCCCATTCTCAGAATCATGTCCTTTCAAAGACGGAATGGCTAAAGTCCACAATTGTTCACCCAAATGAAAAATAACCACTTCCTAAAATATGAACAAGCTGAGCAATTTTGTGAGGGAATTAAGAAGTGAAGTCAGAGACAGGTTCTCAATAATAGTTGATAACCTAGTGACTTTAATGCATGCATTAGACAATGGTACACTACTCTTCACTTGAAAAATTGGAACCCTACTAATTTTTATGTAAGAGTCATTGTTTAAAATCATGGCTATGAGGCATTATCTGATTAGCATTAAATTATATTCAATAAAATCTCTACATTAAAATAAAAGATTTTTCTTAAGCTTTTCGATCTCTAAAGAACACAAAAGCAGTTAACCAGAAGGATTGAAATAAAAGAGTTTATTCCAAGCAAATTGGACAAACAAGAAAGGTTTTGTTGCATTCTGAAGCTAGGTTAGCTACCACCCATTCTCATATTTGCATTCAGAAAAGAAAATTTAGGATTTACTATACAGCAGGCTTTGCCCTTGATAAGACTATCTCTGTCACTGTGGCCCTGCTATCTCTATATTTGAATTCAAGGTGCTCACATCTAGTGAAGCCCCAGTCTCTGTATCAGTCAGTTCTTTTATTGCTGGTATAAAATATGAGACATAAAGAACTTAAAGGAGGGAGAATTTATTTTGGCTCATGGCTTCAGAGTCTTTGACTGACTGGCTCCAATGAAAAACACCACGGTGGAATAGAGAATCCGAGGAAAGCTGCTCACTCATGGTGGCCCAAGCAGAGAGAGAACTTCCAGAGAGTGAGGAAGCGGCAGGGACAGGATATACCTTTCAGTTACACCCTTGATGACCTGCTTCCTCCAACCAGACCCCACTTCCTGATAGAGTAATTTGATCTATGAATTCAACAACGAAATAATTCATTGATAAGTTTAAGGTCCTCATGATCTAGTCACCTTCCAAAAGTCCTACCTTTGAACACGTAAGCCTTTCAAGCCATTATTCAATTGAGCCTGTTCTTGATTTTACTTTACACTGGTTTTTATTATAAAAGAATTAGAGAGAGGAAGGGGGAGAGAGACACACACACACAGACAGAGACAGAGAGACAGAGACAAACAGAGATGGAGAGACAGATCAAAGACAGAGAAACAGAGACAGAGACAGAGGCAGAGACAGAGTTCACAAAGCATGATTTGCCTAAGGGCAGCTCTGAGTTCCACTGCTCTGTGGAATGGCTGTAGTTACCCTGTGAATTAGGCTCTGGATAAACTCCAAGGGAATGCTTAGATCTATACCCTTTGTGTTTAACCTAGGACCTGCCACAAAGCAGGTACACGATTATTGTTTGTTTATTAAATTTATTGTGCTCAGATGTAAGAAACATTATAGCAGTTACCACAAAGAACAGCATTAATGCATCTTGAATATGATGGTGTATTTCGTGAAAAGTGGCAGACTTCAAAGAATGTAATATTTGCCAAACAAAAATATTGGGCTTATTGCATATTAGTGTAAGATTCATTAGAAGCCTGTTCATAAGGTTACTAGTTTTCAGTGTTTGTTTTTTGAGGAGGTATTGTAGACAATCCAGTTCTATTTTGACCCCAGTATTTAGACAACAGTGATAACATCTGAGCTCCAGGTTAATAAGTCAGAATTATATGAATGCTGACAAGTTTTAATCAATAAATTTCCATGGAAAGCAGAGTTTTTGGAGAGAACCCGAGTCAATTTAGTGCCCTTGTTAATTTTCTATACAGTACATATAAGACATTTATTATTTTATTTTTTATCTAATTCCCTTTATGTAATTAAAATTTTTGGAAGACAAATTTCTCCTGTATAAAATTTAAAGTTTGAATGATCCATCAATCACCAACATAAAATTTTACCAGTCTGAATTTTCTTTCATAAAAATTGTTTCTACTGTAAGTAACTAGTTCAGACTCTAGATCAAAATTTGGCCTACAAGATTAGATTCTTCTATCAATTTTTAATCAATAATACATTTTTTCCACAATGGGGTTTTAGCCATTGGGAGTTTTATTTTGCAATGACTGTTTCTACCAAGTTTAATATTATTGAGTCCATTTTTGCAGTTTTGGAAGTCATTAACATGATGAGAATCTTCAGTCCATTTTTCTTTTAATTTGGTGGTGTGCAATTTTAGTTTTTCTCAATTTAACTTCTTTGATTATTTCTTAGAATATTTATGTATTTCTTGGAACAAAAAGCTTTAGTGAATGAAAGGTTTGTAGGGCAAAGTGAAAAGATGGGGTTAAACTGCCAATGTTCTACTTCGCTGTAAGTACCTCTTTAATGCTCTAAAGGAGAGATGGAGAGAGCATTTCTCACAGAAGGTTCATAGCAATTATAACTCTGTGAATTCATATTTAATTATCCCTGAAGGTAGAACTAGGACCAGTATGACCCAGGAGGCAATTTCATCTCAAAATAAGAAAAACATCTATCAACCAAAATGATCCCACTTGGAATGGAGTTGGTAAGCATCTCAAGCATTCAGAAAAAAAGGGATGAAAATCTGTCAGCAATTCCATTAGATTGTCTAATATTTCTTTCAAAAATTCATATCAAACATTTTTAATGAATTTGTATTCATTCCAAATTATGGTTTAAGGGCAGATGTGAGTTTTCTCTCCTTTTAGCCTTCATCTTTCTAAACTGTGGAGAACTAATTGGTTTAATCATCTTTCTAAATTGTCCAGAACTAATTGGTTTAATTTATTTTGTTTTTAGGTCTTTCGTGAGAGGTCCATGTTTTCTTTCTTGTTCCACTTTGTTTTGCCCCAGTCCAACTTATTAGCACTCCTCCTTTGTTCTCAAAATTTGCTGCACCCTGTGTCTAATTTTACAACACTTTTTTCAAGCTACTTTGTTCAAGTCCTTTAAAATTTCTCAGCCTTTGGTAGCCCTGAGAAGCCTGCAGTGGCCCTCTGAAGGTGGGCTAGCTGCTCCCCAAGTGTCATTCACTTGCTTAGCAACAAGTGGAGTAGCTCACCTGTATGACTAAATTTTTAAAATTTTAGTATATTTGTATTGATGGTATTCAGACAAGTCAGTGGGACATACTTTGTTTAAATTACATGAAGAGTTTTGTATCTCTTAAACGACACAAAATGTGCAATTTTTTTTCTAGGAGATGTCATGCTTAAGGAGACATCAAACAGGTAGAATTATTATAGAATATTAGCCCAGAATTTCACAGGTGTTGCAGATTAAACTTGCTATAGGTACTTAGGAAATCAGGATCCATGTGGACTTACATTATCAGGGAAGGTTTAATAGAATAAGGAATGTGATTAATTTTTAGGGAACTTTAAAATTTGTGCTGCCTGATAAACATTGTTTAAGGTATCCTGCTGGCATTTTGATTTAAATATTTGCCTATGAATTGCAAGAGGATGTTGGTATTTAAGCTTTCAGCATTTAAGCTATACATCTTTGGGATGTATAGTAATAATGCATGCAGATACTCATTTTGTAAGAGAATCTTTGAAAATCTAGATTGTAAGAGGAAAATTAAGAAACTCTGTGGCTAAAAGAGAGAGAGAGAGAGAGAGAGAGAGAGAGAGAGAGAGAGACTGAATGAATGATACGTTTCCCAGGAAACCCTAAGAATGAAAGTAGGAAGAAATACCAGACAGCATGGGATTCATTTTTTCCTATTACGACTCTTTATTGGGCACTTTGTACTGTGTTGAATGTTATACTGATTGCCAGGGAGGCGGAAATGGATGAGAAAAACGCAGTGGGGGCTTTCATGACTCCAAGTGGAGGAAACATTCATATTGCATCCCCAGATTTCCATCTCCTACTTCCATACCTGTTAAGCTCTAGCTTCCTATGCATGTGAAACATTGTTTTTTTCACAAAAGAGCAAGTGAAATGGCATAGTAGAAGGGGGATGGACCTAGAGATCTCTGAATGTCCCTTCCAGCCTGAGAACCCCATGATGCTCTCAAGTCCTCAGTGAGGGGAACCCCGGAGAGCGGAGTACTCTTCCTGGGTTTTCTCCATATTAACACACAGCTGGGGCTGTTCCCTGCAAGCCTTGTCAATTACAATCACCATTTAAAAATGCTCCTTTTCTTTGAACCTAAGATCACTCACTTTAAAAAATGAATCTAAAAACTCATATGGGGGGTTATTCTTGCATTACATGTGTATTTTCCCTTGAAGGTGATAACATATGGCACAATAATTATAGCAAGATTTGCTTCTGTCGTTATCATATTCAACTTTTTTTCCCCATGGAATATTCATTTTTTAAAACCCATGGCCCAAACTCAAAGTTATCCTGTCAAGTGAGTAAACCTTCATTGGGTTTTCATGCCCTGCACAATAGAGACTTAGCTAATCAGCTTCATCCAGTTTATGTATTGTAGCAAACTGTTTATCTGAACTGCTCAGTCCAGTGACTATGATGATGAACCTATTGGATTTAAATGGGTCCATTTCAGATTTATTCTTTTGAATTATAGTTTTGGCATCTGTGACACTAATCATTTTCCTTTTCCTCTCTGATCTCCTCTTCTCTTACTTCTGTCTCTTTTTTCCCTTTATCAAAGGCTTCTTCCTCTTCATTTACCTTTTCTTTCTCTTCTGCCTGGTCTTCCTTTACTGCTCTTCCTCTTCCTTTTCTTCTTCCTCCTTGTCTGCTAGAGTCATGGTAGGCAGTCATTACGTCCTTGCTAATAATTGCTTTTAACCCATGAACCAGGACAAACAAAGTGAATTCTCTGCTTTTTCTAACAGTCTGTTTTTGGGTCAACTCTCCCTAAGAGCTGTGATATTTGTCCCATTTTCACAAGGAGTTTGGGACCAAATGATAAAAATGTCCTACTGTCCCTCTTAATTTAGTCCTAGTTCAATTTCCATCAAATTGTGGAATCATTTTCTTTCTCCGAATGCACTGGCATTTTCAAAGTCCGCACCCCTCACCTTTCTGGGTTGCTCCTCTGGCTCTTGCTGTGTTCTTCACTGCACTGCTCAACTTGCACATGAATACAATCTAATGTCTCTAGGGGAAGATAACTGTTGGGTCTCATCTTCCCTCACTTGTCAGACAGTGTCAGAAACTTCACATAGACTTTTCCTTTTGATCCTAACAGCAGATCACTTAGGGAGGTCTCATTTTCTCCTTTTTACATTGAGAAAAGTGAAGTTCATAGAGTTTAAGACATGTCACAACTATCACTTGGGCCTAAAAAGACCCTATTGACTCTAAAGAAAATGATCTTGTCTATTTATTATTTATTTAAGTTATTTTTAAAGACAGGGATTCACTGGGAAATTCAGGCCAGTCTTAGGTTCACTATGTAACCCAGCCTGTCCTCCAGTGCACAGCAATCCTTCTGCCTCGATTTCCGTAGTGGTGGGATTATAGTCATGCACCACTGCATCTGGCAATGTTCTTGTTTCTAAACAAACTTATTCCCAACAAGTCTGCATGCTACTCAAAGGGAATTTTCTTGTATTTATTTCATTTGTTTTTAGAGACTGAGTATCACTATGTTATCCAATTTGGTCTTGAGCTGAAGCAAATCTCTTGCTTCAGCCTCCTAAGTACCTGGGACTACAGGTGTGTGCCACCATGCCCAGCAGTGTTTCTTTGAAGTTACTGGTATGTAATATAGCACTTTGTCTACAAGAAGCATCCACATATCTTGCTATCTCTATGCTCTCCAATATTCTAATAGTCTCAAAATAAATGTCTCTTCTAAATATTGATTAATCTATTGACTGATTTTTCTGTGTAACCTTTAAGTATTTGCAACTATCATTCATTTTTAAGGTGCATATACTGGCCAACCATAAAAATGAGCCCATTTTATTATTAGGCACAAAACATTAATCGTTATCACTCTTTTTAGGTGTTGGGTTATTTCCTTAAATATTATCTCCTTAGATTTGTCTTCTCCAGTTCTTTATGCTTAATTTTAACCTTGTGTTCTAAATATCTGTATTACTCTTAGATATTTGAGGGTGAGGGTTTTGTGTGTTCATGTATACCTAAATTCTTGTTCCTATGAAATCACTAAATGAGAGAGATACTCACAAGTAACCACAATACAAACAGAAGATAAAACATTATTCTATTAAACCCTAATTTTTAGTGTAATACTCTTTAAAAAAAAAAGCTGGATTTGACTTGGACCAATGAACACCTTTCTCCCATGTTTTCTCTCAATCTCTAATGACCAAGTATTGCCAATGTTTTGTTTGTTTGTTTGTTTGGACACAGGATATTTCTTAATTTGTGGTTTGCTTGTCTTAGTTGTAACAGACTGTAGAAAAGAGAGCCAGGGAAGAAAGGAAGCATGTTTCTAGGCAGCAGGCTCTAAATATGACTGCTTAGCACACTAGTCATGTGGAGAGTTAGAAAAGTAAGAAACAGGATAGCTGGATGTGCCCCATAGGGACGGATTATGCTGGGAGACTTGGGACACAGGCAGGAAGTAGGAGTGCTAACTTTTTACCTGGGCACCCATGTGTAATCTGGAGTGACCATGGTCACTATTAAGAAAAACAAAAACAAAAACAAAAAACATGACCATGCCACTGATGCTTAATCAGACTGAGAGCTTCTCTTTCCTTGTTAAAACTATTGAGTGTGACAGGAAGTCTGGAGGAAAGTTTCCTTAGCAGTATGTTCTAAATCCAGATTTTCCCTCTACATCCACAGAAGACTTCCTCCAAAAACTGGGGAGTGCTAGCATTTCCCTACCACCTTGCAGATCACCATGAACTAATTTACATGTATCCTATTACCGTTGAAGAGAGAAATGGAGAAGCAGCAGTTATTACTGACCCTTTGGGCACTAAAATATAAACAGTTGGAGTCCTGGGGTTTTCCTCTCACTATTAGGCAATCTACTGCATTAACTGGCTTGCCTTTTCTTGTATTTGTCATTTAACACTGTATATGACTGGTAGAAGGATAGCCAACATTCTTCTGTGGTGCATTAAACTGAGACAAGCCTACAAGCAGACAAATCCACCAGATGGAAACCAAGGAGAGAAGGACAAGTAGATTTTGGAGATGTGACTTCAGGAATTTGATGTAGGTCTGAGATCCAGGACAGCCACCTAATCTTGTTTTTGGACCTTGGACTATGCCATTTGTTTTATGTTCTCTGCTTTTCTGGCTCACTACATTCAACTCAATGGCCCTCACTCATTTTTGCTTGAGCTTTTTGAATATTTCCTTTTCTGCTATTTCTTGCTATACTAATCTGGGTTAGAAAGTATCCCTCTGCTTTCTTTTGAGGCCCTGCTCCGATCTGTAGGACCCTAGTTGTTAACTATTTATTTAATTGCACTCTCACCCCTTCCTCTTGGCTATGAGTTCCCCACAGAGTAGCTTTTGGAATGGGGATTAATGTTCACTCAGTACCTTCAACTTAGCAGACACTGGGGCAGGTGCGTCCTATTCACTATCTTAATAAATCTCTCTATCTAACCCTGCAAGGTGGATTGTATTATCTTTATAGATGGGTAAATGGTGGCTTAGGGATATTACATAGGTTGCCCAAGGCCATTTATTAAGTGGTAGAGCTGGGATTTGAAACCAGTTTTCTCTGACATTCTAGCCCTTGTTTTTCTCTTACTGTTGCCCTTCAGACCCTCTAGTAGAGTTCATGGCCAGCACCAACGCCTACATTCACTGCTGACTCAATTAATGCCGCTGTCTTCATTCGCTTTCCTGACCTGCTATCAGGGGCACCGCCAGACTCAGCTGAACTTGTCAGCTTCTCCTTCTGCCCTGTTTCTGCTTCTGGGTCTCTCTTGCTGACTAGAAGATTTGCAACTCTAGTGACAGAGAGTGACTGATATCATCCCCACTCATTTTACTGTCAAGGGTTGGGCCTGTCAGCAGTTGGTGAATAATATGTTGGCAATTGGCACTGATCATAAATCGTTCCCCATTAGCTGTAGCGGTCAAATTCACCTCCCCAAGTCGTAGAGTTTCAGATGGACTACTTTTTGCATTATTCTTAAAAAAAATAAGAGAGACAGAAACTTACCATTTGGTCATTTCATTTTTCACTTAAACGGGAGGCTGATTCCCTAGTATACATTTCTGTATTCTAAGAAATGCAGAAGGAATGTTGAGGAAAATGTAGATTATTCATGATGGAACAAATATTATTTTCTGTGCTTATTGTGAATTGACATTTATCAGATCAGAAAATCAATTAGCTGTTTTATTGTATTTTCTGTAAATATTCAGTCCAAGTAGTGACTTTTATTTGTTGTTGTTTTGTTTTTCTTGCTATTCTCTGCTTCCTCTTCCTCACTGTCCTCTTACCAGTTTATTGTGGCAATAACTTATACATATTGAGAGTTTATCAGGTACTAGGCTTTAGTCTAAGTGCCTTACATGGATTGACTCCTATAATTCTTACTACAGTCCTTTGTGGTAGGAAATATTCAGGGCAGCTGAGTACACCCACTCTAGAAAAGTTCAGTGCCACTGGATGTCACCATTAACACAGATGTAGTGTGAGCAACACCCTAGAACTATTATCAGCTCCATTGTAATACTCAAGAAATTGCAAATCAGAAAGACTCAGCAACTTGCCCAACTTCACAATGCTGTAGATATTGGATGTCAGGATTAAAGTTCAATGTGTCACTTATATTTCTCTCATTGCTGAGACAAAATATCACACATCCAAAATTAAGGAAGGAAAAATTTATTTAGCTCACAGTTTGTGGAGGTTTCAGTCCATAATCCACTGCTTCCAAGGTCGTGGGGCAAAAGATAGGAAAAGCAACAAGAGCAAACAGACAGCGGAGAAAGCAAGCCTCTTTTCCTCCCTTGTATTGTATGCAGGCTACCCACCCTAGGCCAGGGAGGCATGCAGACCATCTCCACACCCTCCTCTTGCACAGTCCCAGAATGTTTACAAAGAGAAGACCCTGACCCACTGCTGGGTTACTTAATTAAACTTTTAAATTTCTCAGGTTGACACAATGAATCAACCATAGCAGTCAGCAGCAGGGTTCTGAAGTCCACAAGCTCTATTCAAATAAACTACTTCTTTCCCCTTATAGTCACAGTATAAGCTGGCAAAAAGAATATTTTGTTTTGCTATGTATTGTGGGTAACTGAAAATAAAAAGACTTCTTGTTTTACACATGTTCATGAAACTCTTTCTAATATGACTCAGTGGACTCTCCTGCTTTAATGAATCAGGCACCCAGTGGACTATGCTTTTTATCTATTTAAGGAAGAGTTCTGCATTTCTGTGGTTTCATTCTGAAACTCTCTTCAACTCAGAGGACTTTCCATATAGAAGGAGGAAGTATAGGAGAGGCTTTACATGACACAGAACTTATATAAGACATTTAACTTTAAAAACTAATTCTTTATCTGAAGGCAAAGCTCCACCGTGCTCACTAAAAATATGATTTTCCTTTTTTGGGTTGTTATATTAACTTATAGATGACTAATGAATTGATTCAGAATTTTAACCTAAATCACCTTTCAATATGAGTTAAATAAACATTTATACTCTTGTGATGGGATACAAATATTTAAAATTATTACTTGAATGTCTCATCTCAGGGGCTTTATACATCATACATGTCAACATAAATCAGACATTATTTTAGTGATATTGTAGATTATTTACATGAATTCT
>RJWM01007486.1:0-77828 GCA_004363535.1 Dasyprocta punctata | reverse complement strand
TTAGTTCCTCCCATAAACACAGTTGCCTGGTTGATGGGAGCAAAAACAAGCATAGAAACATGTTTTTGGAAATGTTTGGATAATCTATGTCAAGGCAGGAAAGCAGAAGTTCTTAGAGAAGAGTGCTTTGCAGGGGGCAGTTTTGTTCCTTGAATTTCAGAGAAAGAAAAACTATAGGATGAACTAGGGAAGAAAGAAAGGGTTCACTTTAGTTACGTATTTCTGCCTAGATGTAGTGAAGAACAGAAGAAAGAAGCTGGAACAAATGGCAAAGAGATTTTTGGGATTTGAATCCATCTTTTGTCTGACCAAGAGGTCTTAGTTACACAAAGATGAGTCGGTGAGACTCTGCTGTCTAGGGGCTGCGGGTCCTGCAGGGGAGGGAAGAGATCCTATTTTGTGCTGTGATGGGTTGGCTCACAGAGGGTGCAGGGATGCAGAGCAGGAGTCCCTGGTATGGCCCACAGGCTCTGAGAAGATGCACCCATGAAGTGATGCTTTGTGCTTTGAAAGGCTGAATTATGGTTTGGGTTTGCCTGTCTGAGGAAGAGGGAAGAATTCTACTTGAACAGAAGCAGTTTTAGAGACATGAAGGAATCTGATGAGTTCAAGAGAGAGTAAGGCCTCTGGTGTGAGGGGCACGTGGAATAGGACAGAATGTGCAGGGGACAGCAGTAAGGGAAAGTCAGGGGCCCACACTGAAAAAGCCAAATATTGTTAGCTTCATACTGTAATCTGCTACCTCTTCTGAGCTTTAGATACTGCTTCAAAACCAAGGGCTTGTTAGAACAGTGACTCCCTAAAAGACATGACAAACGTATTTCAGGGGCTCAATAGTACAAGGGAAATCAAAATTTATACCAACAGTATTGGAAATAAGTTTTTCCTACTGAAAAAAATAAAATGAAACAAAGTGTAGGTATGTTTTAGCTAATTATTTCACTGGTCTTTTTTTAACAAATGTGCGTTATCTACTATGCACCCAGAAAGGTGACTCAGCACTGGCCCAGAGAGACACGTTTCCTGCTTTCTAGAAGTCTTCAGGGTGGCAAAGAGACACACAAATCTCCCACTCAAAGAAAATCATGATGTGATGAAATGTCAGAGCATAATGAGTGCTGAGGGGAACAGTGATGTCATTATTGATGACCCAAATGGGAAAGGGCATGTGAAGGTTACAAACAACTCTTTCAGACTTCTGGTTTCTGCTTAGACACGCAAAGAGCTGGGAAGTCATCACCCTCAGCCTTGCATGGAAAAGCTGAACAAACTGATACTTAAAGATTTGCTTTGAAGTTGCAGAGAAAACTGTAAAAAGCTGCATCCAGAGAATGTTACAGCCAAGAACGGCTAAACTGGAGCAGAAATCAGTGCAGCCAAGAATTGATAAGAGACATTTTAATGATAATTTTGATGAATTGCTAGAAATTGGGTGCTATGAGTTGGATTTTGTACTGTCAAATGCATATTTTGAAATCCTAAGCCCTAGTATCTTGGGTGGTGACTACATATTTGGAAATGAGATGTTTAAAGAGGTGAGGAAAAATGAGGTCACTGGGCTGAGCCCTAATCCAACATGACATGTCCTTATAAGAAGAAATTAAGCCACAGACCAACACAGTGGGCAGATTGTCTGAGGAATCTGTAAGAAGATGACAGCCATGTACAAGCCAAGGTCAGACCTCAGGTAAGGCCAACCCTACCAACAACTTGATCATGGACTTTAGCCTCCAGAATCATGTTTAAACTACCTTTTCTCTGGCACTTTGGTGGCAGCCCTAGCAACCAATACACGGAGGATAACGCTAGAATATGGCAGAGAATCTCTTATGTGCGTTTCACAGCTCCATATTCTCCTAGGTTTAATGTGCAGGAAACCTATTAGGCTGTCATGGGAATAGCTAAGAATAATCTTCAAAGTAATTCGGGCAGGGATAGTAAAAATAAATCTTCTGAAATAAACTTAGAATTTTCTCCATTAAGAAAGACCTACTTTCCAAAGAAAACAACTTTAAAGAGCCTATCTTTTGAAAAGGCATTATTCCCACTAGCACCACGCTAGTCTTTTTTTAAAAAAAAACTAAATTTAAGTTTTTAAATAGATATATAACAAACATAAAAGGTATACATAATAATTGAGTACCATGTGATCTTTTAATATATGGATACATTATGCACTGCTTAAATTAGGTTAAACGCATCCATTTCCTCAATCATCTAGGTTTTCATGGTGAGAATAAACAATATCCTCCCCGTTAGCTTTTAAAGACATACAGTGAATAATTGTTACCTATAGTCACCCTGCTGTGCAATAGCACATGAGAGCTTCTTACTCCTGTGTAACTGTAACTTCACATCTGCTGACCAACCTTTCCCCATTTCTGCTTCTCCCTTACTTTTCCAGCCTTTGGTAACCACCACTAAATTCTCAACTTCCGCAAGATCAACAGTATGTAATCCATGCGTATGTGAGTTTATGCAGTACTTGTCTTCGTGTATCTGGCTTATTTCACTTAACAAATGATCTCCAATTCCATCAATACTTTCACAGACGACAGGACTTCATTTTATGTGGCTGAATAGGATTCTGTTGTGTATATATACCATATTTTCTTTATCTGTTTGCTAGTTGATGATCACTTAGGCTAATTCCATGCTTAGCAACTGTGAATAATGCTCCACTAAACATGAGAGTACAGATATATTTGTGACATAATGATTTCATTTACTTTGGACATACACCCATAATGGGATTGATGAATCATTTGTAAGTTCTATTTTTAGTTTTTTGAGAAATCTTCATATTGTTTTTTATAATGGCTGTGCTAGTTTCCACCAGCAGTGTGTGAGTTCTCCTTTTCTCTCCTACTTATTAGAATTCATCAGTGTGATTTGGCTAAAGAATACACACATGAATAACTATAAAAGAGGAGAAAGCCCAAAAATAGATTCTCACAGACGTCAAGTGATCTTTGACAAAGAAGCAAAAGCAATTCAATGGAAAAAAGAACAGTCTATTCACTAAGAATATGGGAACAATTGAATAGCTATCTGCCAAAGCAAACCAATTTACAGATCTCACATCTCTTAAATCAATAACTAACAATTAATTATAGAACTAAATGCAAAACACAAATGCTAACAGTGGATTGAAAATTAAAACAATAATGAGAAACCATTACACCTACTAGATTGCTCAAAACTCAGAACACTGACAACACCAAATGCTTACTAAGAAGTGAAGCAACAGGGGATCTCAGTCACTGCTGGTGGTACTACAAAGTAGTACCTCTGTATTGGAAGGGTTTGGTGGTTTCTTACAAACAAAGCTGAACACTTTCTTGCTGAAAGATTCAATGTCTTGGTTACTTTTGTCTTGTTGCTGAAACAAAACCCCTGACACCCCAAATTAGGAAATGAAAGGTTTATTTAGCTTACAGTTTTTGGAGGTTTCAGTCCATAATCAGCTGGCTCCAAGGCAGGGTGGCATGGCACTAGGACAATACTTCAAGGCAGCAGCCAGAGCAAAAGGGGAAAAACAAGCCTCTTCTCCTCCCTTATAGTGTATGCAGGCCACCCCCCACTCCCCAGGGCAGATGTAGCACTCACAAAATCTCTTTGTCCTCCTTTGCACAGGATGAGGATATTTACAAAGCAAGCGCCTTCCTGGGTCTCTCAGTTAAACTTCTGAACTTCTCAAGTTGACACAATGTATCAGCCATAACACTCAACAACTGCACTACATATTTATCAAATGAAGGTGAAAACCTATCCTTACAAAAACTTGCATGCAAGTGTGTTTATATCAGCTTGATTCATCATAGCTGTGATGGGAAACAACTGGGATGTCTTTCAGTAGGTAAAAAGATAAGTTGTATCATTCCATCATGTGACAATGATGGCCTAGGGAATGAATTTTTATTCAAAGATGAGACTTAGTTCAATCATTGAGAAAACCAGAGAGGCTACTTGACCGAGAGCATCCACTGTTAGAGAAATATCACAGCTGAGAACTCTCAGCATTTTATTTAGAGTATCAAGGTGTTATGGTTGATACACTGTATTAATCTGAGAAGTTTGAAAGTTTTAACTGAGAGACTCAGCAGGGAGCCAAGGTTCTTACTTTGTAAATATCCTCATCTCCTGCAAGAGGAGGCACAGAGATTTTGTGAGTGCTACACCTGCCCTAAGGGGTGGGAAGTGGCCTGCATACTCTATAAGGGAGGAGAAGAGACTTGTTTTCCCCCTTTTTACTCTGGCTACTGCCTTGAAGTATTGCCCCCGTGTCATGCCACCTTGCCTTGGAACCAGCTGATTATGGACTGAAACCTCTCAAAACTGTGAGATAAATAATCCTTTCCTTCCTTCATTTTGGGTGCCAGGTATTTTGTCTAAGCAACAAGAGAAAAGTAAAAGTAACCAAGATGCAAGGTAAGAGAAAAGGAAGGAAGAAAAGCACTTTGGGTAAGAAATTGTCTCAAGGCTAGGCAGTTTTCTTGGGGGAAAGGAGAAGGACAATCGCCAAGCATAACACGCTTTACTAATCTGAATTTCATATTTAACCATTCACTCCTCGTAGAGCCTTTGTACCTTTGCCTCTCAGATTAACCATTTATTCCTTGGCAAAGTCCCCCACACTGTATTACACTGATAGAAAGGAATATTATTCTGTGATAAGTCAAAATTAGTGAACAAGTCATGTAAAACATTGATGAACCATAAAACCTTGAATCATTTCAATTTTAGTAGTCCCTGTATATCCATGGCTTTTCTTTCTGTGGTTTCAGTTCCAGAGTCAATCATGGTTGAAAAATATTAATTGGAAGTTTCCTAAAATAAACAATTCATGGGTTTTAAATAGAGCACTATCCTTTGTAGTGTGATGAAATCTCATGCTATCCTGCTCTATCTTGTTGGGATGTGAATCATTACTTTATCCAGCATTTTCACATTCTGTACCTTGCTACCTGCTTTTTTAGACAGTTAGAGGCTGTTTTGATGATCAGACAGACTGTCAGGATATTGTGGGCTTTTATTCCAGTACCCTACATTTTACTTAAGAATCATGGTGGCAGGATTCAAGGCTGAAGAGAGGATGAACCACGTTGGAGTTACTCAGAGAAAATCAACTAAAAACACAGGTAATTAGAAGAAAGGGAGTGATATACATACTGATGACAAAATCAAGCTGAAATAAGAGAATTGTGAATCAAATAAACCATCGGCATAGGATTTTATATAATGTTGAAGCAAACCACAGGGCTACCTGTGGGACCCACCTGTGTATAGAGCAGGAACTGCCATTCTGGAAAATTTCCAAAAAAACTGATGGACTTCAATAGGGTGGCAAACTCAAGCCACACAGGATAAATTTGGTATATAAAGTCCCTCACCTCTTTTGCCTTCCACCAAACAGAGGACATTGCAGCTTGGCAGCAAATTCCACTGGCACACACAAGGGTGAGTGACCAGGAAGTTACTCCCTTCCCAGTGGGCCACCAATTTATTTCCTTCTTTTCTTTTTGTCATGCAGCATACCAGCTAACTGGAACCTCTAGCCATGACCATGTTAGGCACCACAGTGATGACAGGGAAGGTTGTGAGCAGAACAGAACCACTCTTCCTAGCAGAATGAGAGAGAAGAGGGATGCAGGACTTAAGCAGCTTTGTGCCATGGTAGGGCAAGAATTGGGAAGTCAGCACTCCCATGGTCCTGATCCCAGCAGGGCAAGAGAAAAGAAAGAAGTGGGACTTGAGCAGCTTTTGGCTGGCTCCAGAGCAGCAGCAGAGGCAGTGAGTAAGATGGTGGCACTCCCCTTGCTCTGCTCCCAGTGGCATGAGGAGAGAGACATGACAGTGGAGTGGAACAGAGAAGGCTGGGCAAGGGCTGGGAGGCCCCAACTGTATGTGGGACTGGAGGCAGCCTCAGGCTGTCTCTGTCTGAAGGTGCCACTGCAACTGAGACAATGATGCGGAGAGAAATAGGGTAATGAAATGTGGGCAGGCTGCTGAGGGTCACTTTTCCATCGCTGGCTAAAGACTCTGTCCTCAGCCCACAAATCTGAAAGCCAAAATGAACCCCATACCCAACACTAATCCTACTGCAAATTTTGTGGGGTTCCTCAGCACAGATTTGGGCTCTGCCTTGAACACTACCACAGAACTGTGAAAATCAGAAGAATTTTATTGTTTGTTTGTTTTATTTTTCTTTTTCTGTTGTTTTTTTGTCAAGTACGATTTTGCTTTTATTGCTTTTTTTTTCTAGTCTTTTTCCTCTCATCAAATAACTTTCTTGATGTTTTAATATTTTCATGTGTGTGAACATCGTCTCTAGTCTTTCAGGCTCCTTTTCATGTTCTTTTGTTTTCTCCTTCATTCTTTCTCTCCTGCCCTTTTCTCCAGTTTCCCGAAGTGTGAATGTACATCCTTTGTATTTCAGCCTTTCTTCTACTATATTTCTCATCATTTATATCTCTACTTTCCCCAATCCCTCTTAAATTTCCACTGCACAGTATAAAATCATTTTACTGAGGGAAAACTCACAAGGTAAAACTTCCTGGTTTATGTTGGACTTTCATATAACTGTAGATCTTGCCCCTATAGTTAGAGGTATCAAATTAATAGTTACAGCAATTTATCAGTTCCTAGTCTGTACTTAATGCTACTGTTATTGCTAATTGTACTACTATAGACAGGCTGTCATACCTATTGTAATGAGTTGTTCTCCTTTGTAATCAACACTGTGATTCTCTGGGGTCATAATCATTATCATAGTCTAGACTAAAGGACAGCATGCTGAGCCAAATAGACAGCAACTTCTTATTCCTAATAAATTGGTAAAGTAAGATCTTGAGACAGACACAAAGGCCAAGACCCAGCTACACTGAAAAGACACCTCTGAGGAACACACATTTCCTAGAAGAGCCTTGATATGAGTGATAAAGCTACCAATCATAAGCAATTTACAAGCATCAACACAGAAAACAAATTGAAATTAAAAAATGCAAAATGACAAGATGCAGAAGCAAAATGCAACCCGAGACCTCCAACTCATACAGGACAAGTCCAGGAGACAATGAGATAGAGGAAATCAGAAACCACTCACCTGGATTTTCTGAAATGATAGTATCAAAAGTAAAAACAAAACAAAACAAAAACCTGATGAATTAGACTATAGAGAAAATCAGATCAGAAGCAATCTCTCAGGTAAAAAAGAGATGACAATCATAATGAAGGACTTGCTGAATGAATGTGGAATAGAAAAATATTTAAAAAATAGAGGGGCTGCTGGGGATATAGCTCAGTGGCAAAGCATCTGCCTGGAAAGTGCCAGATCATGAGTTTGACCCCTTACCAAAAAAAAAAAAAAAAAAAAAAAAAAAAAAAAAAAACAGAGGAGTTTAGGAAAATGATGGAAACCAAGAATGTTCAACATAGGAGAAACATGAAACCCATGAAACAGTGTCAAATAGATATCCAGAAGATTAAAAATTCCATTCAAAGTATAGGCAGGCAAATGTACCAAGGGGAGGACAGAATATGAGACCCAGGAGACAGGACGGCAGTTAGGGATCACACCTTACCTTTAAGAAAGGGACCAAGCACATTCACTGAAAGAAAGATATCCTCTTCAATAAATGGTGCCAGAAACATTGACTTTCCACATGCCAAAAATTGAACCTAGACCTGTATCTCTCACCATGCACTAAACTGAAGTCAAAATGAATCAAAGATCTAAATATTAAAAGAGAAAGATTAAATCTACTGGAATAGAGAATGGGTATAACTACTGAAGACACAGGTGAATGCAAAGACTTTATGAGCAAAACTGTAATCACATGAGAAATGCTTCAAAGAATCAATAACTAGGATCTCATCTTATTTAAAAGCTTTTGCAAGCCGGGCATGGTGGTGCACGCCTTTAATCCGAGCACTCAGGAGGCTGAGATAGGAGGAGCATTGTGAGTTCAAGGCTGGCTTGGGCTACAACGTGAGCACAAAGCAGGCCTGAGCTACATAGTGCGACTCTACCTCAAAAAAACCAGGGCTGGGAGTTAGGCTCAGTAGCTTAAGCGCCTGCCCTGGCAGGTGTGAGGTTGTGAGTTCAATCCCTGGTGCCACAAAAATAAAATAAAATAAAATAAAAATAAATAAAAACTTTTGCACAGAAAAAGAAATCATCAACAGAGTAAAGAGACAACCAACAGAGGGAGATACAAACTTTTCTGGCTGTTCCTCAGATGAATGATTATTTAACTATATAAAGAACTCAAAGAAATCATACCCCACAAATTTAAAGACCCAATCCAAATATGAGCATGTAAAATTAATAGACACTTCTCAGATTAAGAAGTAGAGATGATGAATAAAAGTATGAGAAAAATGTTAAACATCAACAGTCACTCAACAGATGCAAATGAAAACAACACTGAAATTCCATGTCACTCAGAATAAATAGCTGTTATCAAGAAATCAACCAATAACAAATGCTGGCAGGGCTGTGGGGAAAAAGAACCCTTCTTTACAGTTGATGAAAGTGCAAAGTTTCCTAAAAAAAAAAAAAAAAAGCTAAGACTGGAGGTCTCATTTGAGACAACCATTTTCCTTCTTGATATCTTTTCACAAGAATTAAAAGCATCATACCACAGTGATATATTCATGCCCATGTTTATAGTGGCATAGTTTGTAATATTTGAATATTGGAAATAGCTCTAATGCCTATCAACCAATGAATGGATAAAGAACTGGATTTTTCTGGAATGGAGTACTATTCAGCCATAAAGAAGGATAAATTTGAGACATTTCTAGGTAAATGGGTACATCTTGAGACAATAGTCCCAGACATACACATGTAAATATTGCATTGTTTACCTGGTGTGGGAAACTGAAAGTGTAAATAAGTATTTAGATTCATAATAGATATGAAATAGGAAAAAAATGTTCAAATGAGAATGAGAACTAAGGACGGGGGAGAGGAAAAGGAAGGAAGGAAAAAGGGGACAAGAAGGAAAAATGGAATCGAAGCTCTTGTAAATCAGGAGGGAGAAAGGGGTTGAAAGGGAAGGAAGGGAATTGCAAAAAAGAAGATTCAAGATATATCTTGTAACAAACTCCCTATGATGAATGCGATTATTATGTATATCTAAAATGTACTATTAAATTTAAGTTTTAGAAAAAGAATGGTCCCAAAGTGTAACAATAGTGATGCTGGTAATTCACATATGCCACAGGGAAGCAAAAAAATTCTTCCTTCATGTGAAAAGATGAAAGTTCTTGATTTCATAAGGAAAGAAAAATATTGCATGCAGAGGTTGCAGAGATATATAGTAAGAATGAGTCTTCTCTCTGTGAAATTGTGCAGAAATGTTTTCACTTTTAAAGGAACTTTTTCACAATTTCTTTTTAAAAATGAATGCCAGTATTTCAGTTGCACTTCAGCCTGAAACATTCATGGATAAAATGTACAATAAGCACTTAGTTAATATGAAAAAAACATTAAATTTTAGACAATATGAACAGAAAATGTGTTTCAATTGATGGCAATGCGTTGCACCAGAAAGCATTGAGACTATATCAAGACATCAGCAAGGGATCCCCAGAAAGCAGCACCAAGTCACGGATGCAAGTAAGGAATGGTTACACAGATTCATGAATAGATTTGGAATGAGGAGTGTGAAAGTTCCTGGAGACTACATCCTCCCATAAAGAAGCTGCTGTCACATTTCTGGCAGAGTTAAATAAGTTAATGGAAAAGGTATCATCCAGTGTTCTATATAAGGTTCAGTACCATCCATAGTCTGAGGCATCAACTAAGGATCTTGGATCATATACCCTACGTATAAGGAAGAACTATTACAGGCATAGCATTGTATAAAAGCAGAGGTACCTAAAAAAGAAATTAGTGTTTGCCAAGGATGGAAGGAGGCTTGAATGAGTAAAGCACAAGATCATTTCTATGGTGGTGAAACTAGTCTGTTGTATTGGATGTGGACACCATACACTTTTCAAAACCTACTGAATGTTATATCATAGCTAGTCTTAATGTATACAAATTAATAAAATCATTGAGGAAGTTGGCATATCCCAAAATGGAATGTGTACTATGACAAAACAATCTAACTACACTACACATGCATTAAATAACCCCACCAAAGGAGATTTTAAAAAAGGTACAGACCTAAGTAACTACAAATGAGTGAATCTGTGGAACAAAGGCTAACAAAAGTATTTGATAAAGTTATTTTTCATGGAGTTATAGGTTAACTCTAGTAACTCTGTATACTGGAGCTGAGCCATTAAAGAAATGGATGGTCTGTGTCATCTTTTAATTTTTTTTTATTGTTTGTTTTATTTTATTTTATTTTTTTTCGGCACTGGGGATCGAACTCACAACCTCGCACCTGCCAGACAGGCACTTAAGCTGCTGAGCCAAACTTCTAGCCCTGGTTTTTTGAAGCAGGGTCGCACTATGCAGCTCAGGCCAGCCTTGCCCTTGCATTGTAGCCCAGGCCGGCCTGGAACTCACAACGCTCCTCCTACCTCAGCCTCCCGAGTGCTGGGATTAAAGGCGTGTGCCACCATGCCCGGCTGTGTCATCTTTTTAAATGACACAGCCCTTCCAAAGAGAAGGGGGATACTGTGTTGACCAGTCCTGGATATATTGGTTTTTCCCTTTTCTTTGAACCATGGTAAGTCCTCAATTGTGACTTCAGAGCTGGGAAACATTGAAATTAAAGTGAAGAGACTACATGGAAAGGTAATTTGCGTGTGTAATATAAGAAGATGTTCCTTAGGTATGTTATAGGCTTACTTTAACCCATTCGATTTAATGCTCCAAAGTAACTGTAATTTAATGGCGATAGTATAGCATATTATAATGAATAGCTTTACTAGTATGTTTTAAAAAGTCATACGTTCATATGCTTAAATCTGAGTATCAGAATTTAAGCAACTGTTGAAATATATAAATGTCTCCTTAACATACCAATTAGAAAGCCAAAAATGGAGAAAAATGAATGGGAGAAAGTGAGAGCCAGATCTCTTATAGTTGAATGGAAGGGAGCAGGCTAGCATGACCCATTTGGTAAGGGATTAGAGTTGGAGACATCAATATGAATTTATGGTTAGCATAATATAGGTACAAACGTTACACACTGGACTCTGGAGAGGTATACACATAATACAGGTTAGCATGCACACGTGTATTTCATTGATTTGTCAGCCAAGAGGGTCTAAAAGCAGTGACATCCCAACAGCAATGAGCACACTTAAGTGAAAATCTTGACTCCTAATGGGAGAAGGCTGATTCCAGAACTAGAACAGGAAACATACAAGCCAAACCTAGAGAATCTTGTAGTTCCAAGAAATAAATAATTTTGTTTTTGAAAAACCACATAATGTTGATAATAAAACAAGGGTCACAGTGCCAATGGAAATAGCATCCTATGGCCAGAGATGGAAAAATTTGTGTTCAAAATAAAGTAGTATTGGTTTATATTCTGAAGTATTAAATAAACACACACCAGTTCATACTGATAAAAATAAATAACTAGATAAATAAACAAAAAGGAACAAAATTGCCCAATTCCCAAAGCAAAAGTTTCCAAATAACTTATGTAAATAAATCTTCTGCCCTGAAAAAGATGGAACACAATAACACAATTCTCCATTTTGTAAGTATAGGCTGTGCTTATTGGTTTTATTCTAAAGTGTGAAGGTAGAAAGGAAGGGGGACAAGGAGTGAATTCACAGGGAAGAAAGTAACACATGACCTGCTCAGGTGATCAGGTCAATGGATCAGCGTAGACAGGAAATCAAGGTGACACTGTTTACTCTTGACATAATGGGGTGAAAATGCTACTTTATCCCTGTGATCTCCTTCCCTAAGATGTTATGCCACTCTATTCCTTAGATAAATATAAAACAAATACCTCTAGTAAGACCTTCCATAATAAACCTGAGCAATCTTTCTCAAAATTACAGGTTATAGAACAATCTGAGAACCTGCTCCTGCCAAGAAGACCTGAAAAGGACATGACAACAAAATGTATTGGTGTCCTACATTGCATCATGGAACAGAATTAGGACATTAGACAAAAAAGGAAATCTGGGTAAAATATGAACTTTGGTTATGAATATACCATTAATGATACATTAATTTTAACAAAGTATAGGATATGAGATGTTAGTTATAGAAAAAACTGGGTAATAAGTATATGGAAACTCTTTGGAACATCTAAGCTCTATTTTTGTAAACACAAACTATCCTATGAAAAAGGCTTTTTAAAAAAAAGTAATAGAAATCTTATATTTAAGAGTTGTTTGATGTTAATGCTTGAATAATGGTTTGCAAGGAAATCTTAATGATTGTCTATGCAAAATGTATTACATTCTTACCTAATATAAATTTTCCTGGAGAGTATGAAACAAATATATATACACACCAAAAAACTCCATAAAAGGCAATTTTCCAAGCCACCACATGCCCTTCTGCAAATAGAAAAAGTGCACTAGTCATCACTCAAGCCCTTGACCTAGACAAATATTTCCTTAAATCAGTGCTAAATAAAATCCAGATTTCCCTGAAGGCAAAATTAGATGACTATGGTATACACAACCTGCCCACCCCAATCCATGAAGCAGTCTCCACCCAAATTTCTGGTGCTGTTATATGGTAAATCATGAGTCCTTCTTTCAGCTGCTCAGTCTTGATAAAACATCGGCCTAACTTTTCCTCAAAATATTTAAATTAACTAAATTTTTAAATTAACACAAATGACTAATGCAAGGCCTATTATTGATTGTATCACATTTTTCTGTTGAACAAGCAATTTACAAAGTATTCTGACCACTGTTTTTCCCTCTCTGTAACTTCCATATATACAGAACACTTTTTGGCTCCTTCAGCAAGTTATAGGCTGAACTGTGCTTCCTACAAAAGAAGTATGTTGAAGTCCTGACCCTTAGTACCTCAGATTATGATCTAATTCAGACACATATTTTATACTAATGCAATAGGAGGCCATTAGGATAGAGGCAAATTGAAGAGGGAAGCATTACGCATTAAGAAATGAGAACGTGAAGACTTGGAAAATTCTTAGTCTTGCCATATTGCAAAAATGAATTGGAGTCCTCAGGAAAGAATACTAACCAATGGATCCTCAGGAGTGTTATAGCAAGGGTATGATTGGACAACCACTTGCAAATAGACTAGGCATCCCATGAGTAACCTCAGAAGAAGCACTAGCAGCTTGGCCTAAAGAAAACAGAGATGGAACAAAATGAAGAAAGAGTGTCGGACATAGGGGATTTCACTAGGGCTGAAGAAAAGGGCTACCGCCCTATCACATCTGCAATGGTGTGGAGCCAAAGGCAATTACTCAGAATATTTAGAAACTAATAGAATTTTGCTGATAGGTTTTCAATATGTTTTAAACCCATGATATCTTTTTCCCTTCTGGTTTCTTCTTTTTGGAATGTGAATACCTACCCTCTGCCTTTTTTTTTTAACTTTGCATTTTGAAAGATAGTGACTTTTGCTACCTGTTTTCACAAGTGCACCAATAGGCATTTTGGTGAAGACTCACCTATTCTGATTTGAATGACCTAGATGATAAAATTTGAAAACTTGACTTGAAGACATTGAGGCAAGATTTCAGATTTAGAATCAAATGAATATGGAAGATCTTTTTTATTTCAGAATGCAATTTGCACACAAAAAAAGACATAAATTTTGAGAAAGCAGACCACTATTTGAATTGTGTCCCCCCCCCGCCAGGAATATAATGGATTCTTACCTCGCAGAATTTCAAAATGTGACCTCACCTGAAGAAAGGGTCTTTATAGTGATAATCAAGTTAAAATAAGGCTGCATGTGCTCTACTCCAATATGACTGATATACTTTCAAAATAATCACATTTTGTATATAGAAGCATAGAGACCAACACTATGGAGGGAAAACACTCATGTGCAAACCTACAAAAGAACACCATGTAAACATGAACACAAAGATCATAGTGATTCATTTGCAATATAAAAAATGATAAAATGTAAACAGATCACTAGAAGATAGGAGGGAGGCATGCAGCAGATTCTTTCAGAGGCCTCAGAAGGATCCAATACAGACGACCTTGATTTTGAATTTCCACCATCCTGGACAATGGATTCTCATTGTGCAAGCCTCTGAGTTTGGGGTGAATTGTTATGGGGTTCTAGGAAACTGATAAAACTGGTATGTTCTCTTTTACCTTCAGAGGCTTGGAAAATTACATTCCATCTTCCTAGGACATTATTTCCATCCTGGTTGCATTCTGTCTCTTTAATTCTCAGACTGGGCTTCAGTTTTTCTAAGAAGCCTTTATTATCTTCCCCAGGCTAGGTAGGTACTCTTTTCCCCTCCATGAGCTTCTTGTGTTCTTAATGGCAGGACATTCTGCACACTCTGTAGTACCTGTTTATCTACGCCCACCAAAGAGTGCAAATTCTTTAAGAGTAGAGATGCTTCTTGTTTCTCATTGTATGCTGAACACACCTCCAAACACATAGAGAACAGCTCGAAACTATTTTTGGATGGATAAATAAATGAAATGGAGTCTGAACTTTATAGAGAAAACAAGTAGTAAATATTAATCAGGGTGTTAAATGATTAGGCATTTCTAAAGTGTTGGAAAATTGTGAATTTTGTATACATTAGTACGATTGTTATTTTCCAAATAGTACACAGTTATACTTTATCTTACTGAACCTGCCTTGACTGAGTCATCCCCATGTTTCCATTGTTCATGCATTAGTTAGTATTGATCATGGCTATGTCTTGTAATGGTTTTAAATTTCCTTCATAAAGTATTATCAGATGGATTTTCTGGTAAATAGGTAAGTCAGCCAGTTGATGATTTCCTGCACAACAATCTTACACACGCTGAAAAAGAAGCCTTCTACAGCAGACAGTGTATGGGAGCTGAATTCAGAAGAACCATTTTATAATTCTGATTTTGTCACTTGCCTTACATGGGGCTCTGCAGGAGCAGAACCATGGACAGAGCATCTTATTTTTGAGTCTGAAAATTGATTACCCTTGTTGACTAGTTGAGTATCTGTGGGCCGGTTAAACTCTTGGAGCATCTGGTTTCAATTCTTTAACATGGGGTTAAGAAATTTTATCTATTCCAACCTACTTTAGGGTTTAATTATGAGATAGTGAAGAAAATATGCATCAAAAAAGCTTTATAAACTGCACTCCTTTATGAAAGTGTTTTTCAAACATTTCCCTGGTAAGGGTTCCACCAAGAAAACATGTCCTGGTGATTCACATTTTCAAGAAAAAAATATAGGGGGTTGGTAGATTTTACTGGAAACCTCAAATTTAACCTTATGAGAAAACTTAAACTGAAAAAAATCACACTAAAATGAATAACACAATGGATTTATTATCAAAGGATAGATTAGCAATCAGGATGAAGAAGAGATGATTAATAATCAGGAAAACAGGTTTTCAATGTAAATACTCAGATTGAATCATGGAGAAAAAAGCATAGCAAATATAGAAAAGGATGTAGAAGACATGAGATATGGAAACATAAAAAAGAACTAAATGTGTATAGCTAGGAAGCAAGAAAGGGAAGAGAGGATGGGGTAAAGTCAATATTGAAAAGGTACCAGTCAAGAATTTTCCAAAAGTGACCAAAACTACAGGCTCAAGAAATGCTCCAGGTCCCAAGAATAAAACTACACATGGATAATCATAATGAGACTACTGAAAACCAAACACAGAAAGAATCTTTTAAATAGAGAATAAAAAGAATATTATCTTCAAAAGAGCAGCAACGAAACTATTAGTTGAATGAGAAAATGAATGTGTTTAATGTCACCTTTGTGACATTTTCTAACTCTGCTCTGTCTCTTGGAAAAGATTACTACCAAAAGTTATTAAATATCTTGACCATCTGTGAGGCTCTACTTTGCACAAACAATCATCTATTATGACTTGACTTTTTTTTTTATACTGGGGATTGAACTCACAACCTCGCACCTGCCAGGCAGATGCTTAGGCCACTGAGCTAAATCCCCAACCCCATTTTTTTGAGACAGAATTTCACTATGCAGTTCAGGCTGGCCTTGAACTCACTTTGTAGCCCAGGCTGATCTCGAACTCACAACAATCCTCCTGCCTCAGCCTTCCGAGTGCTGGGATTAAAGGCATGCACCACCATGCCTGGCTTATGGTTTGAATCTTAAGAAGTCCCCAAAATCTCAGTTGTACAGGGCTTGGTTCCTGACTGATGGTGCTATTGGGTGATGGTAGAACTTTTCAGAGTTGGTGCCTAGTGGAAGGAAGTTAGGTCAATAGGGGCATACTCTTACCTGGCCTAGTCTATTTCTCTCCTTCTCTCTGGCCACCATGAGTGTTATGGTTTACATTTAGATGCCCTCAAGAGCCTCATGTGCTCAGAGACAGGGCTTTTTTGGAAGGCGATTGGAACATAGGGGTGCTACAGCTAAAAGTGATGTTAGGAGATGGGAGTCTGGTTAGAAGATGCAGATCAGTGGGGTGTGATCTGATAGGGTGTATCTTCTTCACAGGTTTTTTCCTTAGCTCTTTGTTTTTCAAATACCATGAAGTGAGCAGCTTTTCTCTGCCAGGCCTTCTCACCATAGCTTTCTGATTTTCAGCCAGCCAAGTACGTACTAAAAATCTAAGCCAAAATAAACCTCTCTGCCTGGCAAGCATGTGGTCCTGAGTTCAATTTCCGATACCCACACAAAAAAATAAATAAAAAGAAATGTACAAAATAAACCTCTCCTCCTGTCAGTTACAGTGTTGGGTATTTTGTCCCAGAGATGAGAAAATGACTAAGATAATGGGGTAAGCAGCTTTCCTCTGCCACATCCTCCCCCAGTGAAGTGTTGCCTTGCCACAGGCACAGAGAAATCATGGCAACTCTTCATGAACTAAAACCTGCAGTCAAAATAAATATCACCTTCTTTTAAGTTGCTTACCTCAGTTATTTTGTCACTAGCAATGTAAATCTGACTAACAGAGTACCTATAAACAATATAGAATAAATAGCGATTTGCCAATTCATAGGATTTAAATACATTGTACATTTTAGTAGATATTCTGTAATTTTTCTTTGTGCATAAGATTATTCATTATAATTATTTTTAATGTGTCATTGTGTAAAAACTGTACCATTTTATAAATAGTATGCTTATCTGTTGCACTATTGATGGACATCAGGTTGCTTCTAACTTTTCATGATCACATATTTGATACTACCTGAAAATATATATATTTTAAATTAATGCAGTATATATACATGAGCTTCAATAAGACTAGTAAAGTGATCTATGTGGGTACAGTGAGAAAATGGCAGAAATTCTATTTTTCTACTTTTTATATCTTTAACAATATTCATCTGGGATTGTAATTCTTCTTGCTTTGCTCTTATTCAGGATTGTTTTATTGCTACTCTAGGACACTTCTGGTTATATACAAAATCTAGATTTTTTAATTCTGTGAGGGACACATGGTAATTTGATTGAGATTGCATTAAATCTATATATCATTTTTGGTAAGATGGCCATTTTGACAATTTTGGTTTTGTCTATTCAGGAATAGTGATTTTCTTTCCATTTTATGATGCCCTCCTTAACCTCTTTTTTTTCAGAGTACCATACTTTTTGTTAGGGAAGACTTTCACTTCTTTGGTTTCTAAGTATTTAATTTTTTGAAGTTATTACGAATTTTATTCTTTTTGGTGGATTCATTGTTGGGACATAGAAACACTAATTTTTGTATCTTGATTTTGTATTCTGTTACTTTTCTACATTTGTGAGTTCTCAGAGCATTTTTGATTTTTAAAGTTTTATTGCTTTTAACTTTATTTTTTACTAATACATATTTGTTGCACATATTGATCATATTCATCATGGATAATTTGTACCTGTACATAATATATCTTAATCCTTCTTTTTCTCCACATTCCCTTCCCTTCAACTCTTCTTTCCCTACCCATTTACCAAAGCTTTGTTTTCATTTTCCCCTTCCATTCTCTTTTTTTCCTTTTCCTTTCCTTCAGTTCTCCATCCCAATTCCCATTTTCCCATTCTCATCTGAACAAGTTCTTCCTACATCCCAGTGTTTATCCTCCATTATCCTCTTTATTTACCCTGTGAGTTTCTCACACAAAAGAAACTATGTGATATTTAAACTTGTGTGTCTGATTTATTTCACTTAATTATTGTTTTGAGATGCATCCATTTTCCTGCAAGTGACTGATACTTCTTTATGGGAGAGTAGTAATTCATTGTATGTAAATGCCACATATTCTTCATCCATTCATCTGTTGATGGGCATCTGGGATGTTTCCAAGATTCAGTTATAATAATTTGTGCTGCTATAAACATGGGTATATGTATATCACTGTAGTATGATGCCCTTATTTTTATTTTTAATCATTTTAGATATGCATATGTTAGGGTCTATACATTGTGTCAACTTGAGAAGTCTAGCAGCTTAATTAAGTAAGGCAGCAGCTCTATATCCTGGGGTGTAGAGCATAAGCAGTTACCTGGCCATTGTTACAATTTGAGAAGGTCAAAAGTTTAGCTGAGAGACTCAGCAGGGAGCCAGGGTTCTTACTTTGTAAACATCCTCATCCTGTGCAAAGGAAGGCAAGGATGTTTGTGAATGCTACACCCACCCTGGGGGGCGGTGTCCTGTGTACTATATAAGGGAGGAGAAGCTTGCTCTTGTCCCCCTTTTACTCTGGCTGCTTTTTGTTCGGCTGCTGCCTTGAAGTGTTGTCCCTGTGCCATGCCACCCTGCCTTGGAGCCAGCTGATTGTGGACTGAAACCTCCAAAAACTGTAAGCTAAATAAACCTTTCCTTCCCTAATTTTGGGTGTCAGGTGTTTTGTCTCAGCAACGAGTTAAAAGTAACTAAGACAACATATAATAAACACGTTTATCATAGAGAATTTGTATCTGTACATGATATAACTTGATTCTTTTTTTCCTTATTCCCCTACCCTCCCTTCAACCCTTTTTTACCTTCCCATTTGCAAAAGTTTTGTTTCCATTTTTTCCCTTCTTTTCTCATTTTTTTAAACTTTTCCCTTTTTTCCTTTCCCCCTCCCCCTCTCCTTTATTCCCCCCCACCATTTGAGCATTTTATTCCTATTTCACAATATACCTAGTATGCATTTTGGTCCTTGCTTGCACTTTTGGTTTCTTGCATCAGAGAAACAATGCAGTATTTACACATATGTGTTCAATTTATTTCACTTAAAAGAGTATGGACTCAAGGTGATGTTGCCTCACTCTTTTGGGAAGATATCTAGAAAGGGAATAGTGTGGCCAAATGGAACCTTTCGTTTTAGTTTCTTGAGGAAACTCCATACTGATTTCCATAGTGGTTGTACCAAATTACAATCCCACCAACAATGAAGAAGGGTTCTTTTTTCCTCACAGCCTCATCAGTATTTCTTATTAATTGATTTCTTGACAATAGCCATTTGTTCTGGAGTGAGATGGAATCTCAGTGTTGTTTTAATTTGCATTGCTGAAATTATCAGTGATGTTGAACACTTTTTCATATATTTATTTTCCATTTTTACTTCATCAGATGAGCAGTTTTGGATTGGGTCTTTGAATTTTGGGGGTCTATTTTTTTAGCACTTTATATATTCTAGTTCTCTATATATTAGTCCTTTGTCTGAGTATCAGTTGGTAAATGATTTTCCATTTCTATGGGTTGTCTCTTTCTTCTGTTTGGTGTTTTCTTTTGCTACCCAAAGCCTTTTCAATTTGATGTGATCCCACATATTGATTCTCTGTAATATTTCCTGTGAGATTAAGGTTTTGTTCACGAAGTCTTTGCTACACCTGTCTCCTAGTTTCACCAATTCTACCTCCTAGCAGATTATGTGTTTCTGTTTTTATATTTAGATCTTTGTTCTATTTTAATTTTAATTTAGTGCATGATGAGAGATGCAGGTCTAGGCTCAACTTTTGGTAGGTGGAATGACAGTTTTCCCATCACCACTTATTAAAGAGGCTGTATGTCTTCTAGTGAAGGTGTTCAGCCTCATTGTTAAAGACATGGTGGCTGAATGTGTTGCTAGTTGTTTCTGTACCTTGCAATCTGTTCCACTGATCCTCAGGTCTATTTTTCTGCCAGTAAATGCTGCTCTATTTACAGAAGCTTTGTAATGTAATTTCAAGTCAGGGATATTGATCCCCTTTCCTTGCCTTTGTTACCAAGAATTGATTTTACTATTCTAGGTCTATTAATTCACTACATTTAACTAGAGATATAAAATGTACAGTTGTATAACACAATCTAAGACAAATCACAAAATTATATACAAACTCAGTAGAGCAATTTTACCCAAAGGAAAAGACAATTTTAAAAGGATAAAAGGTAAAAAAATAAAAGAAGGTAAAGAGAAGCAAGGTTGCAGGACAAAGAAAGAACACCTAAGCTGCAGGAAACTGGTAAAACAATAGGAGTGAAAGAAAGAAAGAGAAACAAAAACAAGAACAAAACAAAGCAACTAAAATAATGTTGACATTCATGAAAAAAATAACAATTAAGAAACACTACTGCCCCTCAAAAAAGCAAAGAAATAAAGCTAAGTTCTCTGTGATTTCAAGCCTGTGGTTATCTTCTGGGATCTACAGGTTTTTTCACCAGGGATTGAACTCACAACCTCGCGCCTGCCAGGGCAGGCGCTTAAGGCACTGAGCCAAACTCCCAGCCCTGGTTTTTTGAGGCAGGGTCGCACTATGTAGCTCAGGCCAGCCTTGCGCTCGCGTTGTAGCCCAAGCTGGCCTCGAACTCACAACGCTCCGCCTACCTCAGCCTCCCGAGTGCTGGGATTAAAGGCGTGCGCCACCACGCCCGGCTATCTACAGTTTTATGGTAGTGCCCACTTCAGGCCACGACTCTGCTCACACTTGTAGAAAAAAGAAGCAGCCAGAACCCAGATCTGTGCTGGATAATCCCAGCAAGCCTGCATTTGGGTTAGGTGGGGTGCCAGTTTTTGATACTTCCTAATCTAGAGAAGTTCATGTTGATCCTGGCCTCTGATCATGGGGCCTGAATCATTCAGCCTACAGCACTCTGGGTGTCTCTTGGTAGCCTGACCATGGCGTTCTGACACTGGACATCTCCCACTGTCATTCATCACCCAGTAACTGGGATTTCAACGCTAAGAGTCTGAAGAGAAGCCGACCCATGGCTGCTCTGAGTCCTGGGTTTAGTTGGCTGCTTCCTAAAATGGCACCGAACCAAGAACTCTCTCTGGAGGACATGGAAGTTGCCAGGACTGAAGTCACTCACCAACTGTTGTAGTCCTTATCATCCACTGTTCTCTTCCACTTGTGCACTTCTCCATGGAGGCCTCTGTAGTCACCTACCCCATGCAGTGTCTCTGTAGATATGATCCTCCTCTCACTCCACAAGTTAAGAGCTGAAGAGAAAGTGCAGATTTCCTCTCCTTTTTATACTTTGAGTTCTGTCTCATTACTTGCTCTGTGAGCTCCAGTTTTCTGATCAGATCCTTCCTGGGTCCTGGGGTTCCACCTCTCTCCTTCTGTATTCCAAGTTGTTATTTTCTATTGTCTTGATTCCAAGTCTTGGAAAGGTTAATTTTTTGCTGATTACTGATCCACCATCTTCCCAGAAGTCTCTAATAATATTTTGAAGGAATTTTGGCAATCTTCTATGTAAAGAATTTTGTCATCTGTGAAGAAAGAGTATCTCGCTTCTTTCTTTTCAATATATATCCCTTTTATTTCTTTCTCTTGCCTGACTTCTTTAGCTATAGTTTTGAGTACTGTACTGAACTAGAGTGGAGAGGGTGATACCTTTGCTTTATTCTTGACTTTAGAGAGAATGCTTTCAGTTTTTCACCATTTAGTGTAATATTAGCAGTGGGCTTGTCATAAATGGCTTTTATCACTTTAAAGTAAGGTTTTTCTGTAACATTTTCTTTTTTTAATTTTATTTTAAAACAAAGCAAAAAAGACTAGAACAATGGTACAGAATCTCAAATCAACATAATAGCAATGGTTTCTATATTGCATGTTGTTATCCTCAAAGTTGCTTAGATTATAAGATACAAACATAAAAAGTGATCAAACTTTTGATGAACTAACAGAGATTAGTAGCATGATTATCTACCTTGTATTCCATTTTTTGTTTTTTCTTTTCCTCATCCCAGTTGTTCTTCCCTTTTGAAAATTTTCTTTCCCTTTCACGAACTCTGTTGTACATTTTGGATCTTATTTATTCTTTCATGTTTTTACACTGAAGACAATATGATGTTTACACAGGCAAGTCTGATTTATTTCACTTATGAGTATGGTCTCAGGTTGCATCCATTTACCTATAAAAACCTTGAGTTTATCCTTCATTATAACTTCGATATACCACATCTTTTTTATTCATTCAGCAGTTAATGGGCATTTGGGTTGTTTCCAAGATTTAGCTATTACAAATTCATCAGAGATTTTTAAAATCACAAATGGATGTTGAATTTTATCAAAGACTTTTTCTATATCTAAAAAAGATACTGTAATTTTTGCCTTTTCTTCTGTTTAATATATCACACTTACTGATTTGTATTTATATGTTGAGCCATCCTTGTATCCCTGTAATGAAGTCAACTTAATCATGATGTATGAGTCTTTTAATTATTTGTTGCATTCTGTGTACCAAAGTCTTGATGAGGATTTTTGCTTCTTGATAGTAAGGAGATTGACCTTGATATTAAGGAGATTAACCTTCTAGTTTTTTTCTTTTTCTTTTTCTTTCTTTTCTTCTCTTCTCTTTTCTCTTTCTCTTTCTTTCTCTCTTTCTCTCTTTCTTTCTTTCTTTCTTTCTTTCTTTCTTTCTTTCTTTCTTTCCTTTTGGTTAAATTCTTGTCTGCTTTTGGTATCACGACAATACTAGGGTTCAGAAAGGAGTTTGACACTGCTCCTTCCTTTTTAATTTCTTGGATGAGTTTGAGAAGAATTGGCATTAGATCATTGCCAAAAGTTCTGATAGAATTCTGCAGTGAGTCTATCAGGTTCTGGGGTTTTCTTAGTTGTTAAAGTTTTTATTACTGCTTCTATAGCACTGGCCTATTCAAGGTTTTTATATTTTCTTCATTAAATTTTGAAAATCCATGTGTCTGAAATTTTTTGTTGTTTCTTATAGGTTGTCCAATTTGCTGGAATGTCAATTTTCAAAATCATTTATAATAATTCTAGAGATTTCAGGGTTGTTCATCATGATTTCACTTTTTTAATTCTAATTGCATTAGCATGATATTTTTTCTCTTTATTAGTTTGGCTAGCAGTTCATCAATCTTGTTTATCTTTCAGTGAACCAATTCTTTAATTCATTGATTATTTGCATTGATTTATAATCTTAATTTTATCAATTTCTATTCTGATCTTTATAATTTCTTTCCTTCTATTTGGGATTTGGATAGTTTTTGTTTTACTGGGACCTGGACATACGTAGTTGGGCTATTTATTTGGGGTCATTCTATCCCTTTAATGTAGGCATTCAAAGTCAAAAAATTTCTCTTAGAACTGTTTTCATTGTGTCCCATAGGTTTTGGCATGTTGTACTTCTGTTGTCATTTAATTCTGAAAAAACTTTAATTTATTTCCTGATTTCTCATTGAACCATTGATTGTTTAATAATGTAATATGTCCTTGTGGTTGCATAACTTTCTTTTGCTGTTTGATGCTACTGTCATCTTACAGGATATAGGGGATTATTTCAATTATTTTCTATGTATTTAAGCATGCTTTATGACCTAAAGTGCTATTTATTTTGGAAAAAAGTCACGTTTGTGTCTCTTATGTTATGTTACATGGTTCCGATGATCAAAACAGCATAGTGCTGGCACAAGTACAAACATGTTGATCATTGGAACAGAATTGAAAATGCAGAAAAATCCCAAGGTTACTTCAGTCATCTTATCTTTGACAAAGGGCCAAAACTATATAGTGGGGAAAAGACAGCCTTTTGAACATATAGTATCAGGAAAACCAGTCATTAACATGCAGAAAAATTAATCTAGACCCATATGGCTCATCCTGTACTAAAATCAAATCAAAATGGATGGAAGACCTGCTAGAAGAAAAATAGGTACTGGTTCATCATCTCACCAGCAATGACTATGAAGATAATATCTTTTGAAATGACCTAAATTACCAGTAGTCTACATAGTCCAAATACATAGGAGTTTAATTCTCAAATAAATCACTGCTTCATAGAAATTACACACTATGAATCTTTCTTGTCAATATAGAACTAATGTAAAGTTCTTAAGATATGCATTTTAGCAGTTGTAGAAGTATTGTATCAGAACATAGTGGCACAGATCAAATTCTCAGATGAATTTACATTATCATTTTTAAGGGTATCTAAATTCCGGAAGGGTAACTTTCTGCTCATGACCATAAAGAATATCACTTACATCTTTAAGTACATTGATCACTTTTTTTCTAAAAGCTGAAATATTGCTGAACAAAGCAGTACATGTCATACCAGAATATTTTAGTGATGTAATAATTTGTATTTAAAATTCTCTAGAATCCAGTAAAAAATTTACAAAAATTCTAGGCAGATGAAGAAAAGGAAGCCAGGAATTTCAAAGCACCATGGGTAAGAACTGTCAAAGTTCTACTAAGATGCCTGAAGATATTTCATGATGAAAGATATGTGCAGAACGCAAGGCTTCTGGATTTTCATTGAAAGAAAAAAGTGCGTGAATAGTTGTGCACTAGTTAACTGAGCATTTATTTGGTCATTATTAAAATATCCCCAATATTTGGATATTCAGGTGCTTATCTGAATTCTGACCATATCATACAATAGGTGTTTATATAAATAATACTAATTGATCACCTTCTATGTACCAGGAAACAGATTAGGTATTATGAGTAAATGACTCATAATACCATCAATATAGTTTACATTGATTAGGCATTTTTTATTATGCCAGGGTCTTTCATAAGTGATTTGTTGCACTTCTACAATCTCCTCATAAGTTTCCTACTACAATTATGTTTATTTTTAAATATTAAATCTGCAGGAAAAGACAGTCTAGAAGACTGTTGAAGCTCACACAGCTTATATATACTGTAGCTGGGGCAGGAACCACACAAAGCCTGTTGAATTTCAGAACTCTGAAACCATAAAACTCCACTCCGTGTTGTCCTAGGAGCATGAGGATAAGTTGAATGTTTTTTATCTGTACAGATTTTGGAATATTTGCACATACACAGCAAGATATATTAAGGGTTGAATCCAAGCCTAAGCATGAAATTCATATGTATTTCCTAAGAATCTTATATGCACAGCCTGAAAGTAATTATAGGAAATATTATTTTAAAATATGGTGAACTTTAACTTTTTAAGAAAAAGTTTATTACAGTAAAAAAACACATTAATATGAATCATTCTCAAAATTCTGTGCTTCAAATGTGCTTATCTTATCATTTTTGTCACTTTTTGCAGCACTTGTAGAAATCATCTTTCATGAGTGTCTTTAAGTTGTATTGTCATGTCAGCGTCAATGTTCTGAATTGATTGAAAATATTTACCTTTTGTGGTCATTTACCCTTTGAGAAAGAACCAGAAGTTACACAGTGCCAGATCTGGTAATGTGGATAAGTACGCATTGTACTGTTTTCATGAGGCTGACTTTCCACTGGATTGCACTTCTGAACTTAGCAGCAGCATTCATCTTATTTTTCTATCACACCTAATTAAAGACATGAAAGATGACTTCCAAAACAGCTCAGAAAGTGGCAAGAACTATAAGAATGTTGGAAGCAAGGGGAAATATTTTAGGAGATGAACAGCAAAGTGTTTTTCTACAGTAATGATTTTTAAATTGAAACATTCACTGTATATTTTGTTCATCTGGGTATAGCATGTTTGGCATGCCTGTGTTTTCACTGTGACCTGTCACATGAGGTCAAATGTGGAATTTTCTACTGTGGATTTAGATCAGCACTCAAAAAGCTTTGAATTTTGGAGCACTTTGAATTTTAGATTTTGAGGCTAGGAATCATGAACCTGCACAATGGAACTTGCAATCTAGTTAGAGAGACAGACACACATAACAAAGATGACAGCAAGCAGGTGAATGAGGTAGCAGGAGAGTTGGAAAGATGGAGCTCCTGACCTGGGTCTTAAAATGAATTAGAAATTGAAGATATTGGAGAGAAGGAAGGAGAATGTTCTTGACAGAGGAAACAGCACCACAAAAGCACATGGGTGAGAAGCTGGAAAGGCTGTATCCATGTGAGTAGGAGATAGTGTAAGGAGGAAATAAATGAAAAGGACTGACTAGAAAAGTCAGCAGGGTCAGCTTATGGAGAACTTAGAATGTCAAACTCCAATTTTCTACCATCGACCAGGGGCAACTATGAATAAGTTTTAAACAGGGAGGTAAAATGTTTAGTACTAGAGTTTACAAACTCTCCTTTAATCTATCCACAGACTTTCTCAGAATTCCTGCCTTGTTCCCTGGGGAGATATCAAAGAATACCTTCCTCGTACAAGTTGGGCTCAATTTCAAACTGTAGTAAAATGTGAAGATCCAAGGATTTGAACAGAAAGTTTTAAGCCTTAGAGGAATAGAGGCAGTTCCCTGAGAAGCTTCCCTCGGATTCTATGCCTATACAGTTGTGGCGATTATGCCCTCCACAAAGGCAGTCAGAAACACATGACTGACGTGAGACCTGAGTCCTTCAGTGTCTGGGCAGAAGCAGAGAAAACTGGAGAACAGGCCTGAATCTCACATTGAAATTTGAGGGATAATTTTAGGAACATAAAATTTAGGACAAAGCCTTTGATCGACCTCACGTGTGATATCCTCACGTGTGATATCCTCACGTGTGATATAAGTATGCCGCAAGATTAGACTATTTCAAACCTGAAATGGAATTCATCTGGGGTAAAAGGAAAGTTTTACATTTCTTATAAATAGCTAACTTTTATAAGGAGACAGAAGGTGCTAAAATTAAACTGCCTCAACTATTTGGCTTCTAAGACTGACTTTTGAAACTCACAGAGGACTTTGTGCAAATTATCGCCAGCCATGGGAAAGAGTTTTTGCAAATCTCTGCAGAGCAGTGTCTTAGGCAGATCCCACAGTCCTCCAGTCTCAGGGCTGAGCTGCTTGGCTCAGTCAGCAGGGTGAGATATCTAACGGAAATAAAATTGTACTCTGATTCTCAAAGAGGAGGCCACCTCTGTGCTCTTCCATGGGTCAGTGTACTTTTCTCTTCCATCAAGACTCACACTTGCCTCTTCGTAATAAGTACTGGCCTTACTTCTCCTTTGTTGACCTGCAGTTTCTTTGTGCATCGGCATCATAGACTCATTAGAGAAGCTATTAGGAAGAAATCCACCTTAGTCCAAGAGATATATGCAAGATTTAAATCACCCACCATTGCCATAATCCTCCAACAGAAAGCCACCTAAAGAATACAGAACACTTATGCAAATAAAATATGTAAATGTAAATAGATACATTTTGAAAATATAATGTTGAATTACAGGAAAGTGCAAAACAATTCCTGGAGTTTGGTACATTTATTCATTTATTTCATACTATGTATTATTTACAGGTTCCTACTAAAGGAGCAAAAATATGAAAAAAAAATACGTAAGAAGGTGTTACAGTTTGAGTAAGTCCCTTAAAGTCATGTATTGAAAGTTTAATCCCCAAAACCATAGGTTAATGATATTTGGAAGTAGAAGCTTTGGCATGTGATTGGGTCATGAGGGCTTTGCCCACATAAATGATAAATCCATTCACAGACTAATAGGTTACCAAGGGTGTGACTTTGCTATAAAATCAAGCTGTCTCTAGCAAGCTGCCTCTGTTTTGCTATGTGAGGTCCTCCACCATGTTATGATGTAATCTTCATCACATGGCAATGAAATGCTCTTGAACTTCACATCCTCTAGAACTATGAGCTAGAAAAAATCTCTATTCTTCATAAATCACTAAGTTTGTGGTATGTAGTTATAGCCACAGAAAATGCACTAAGACAGACAGGTGTGTATCCACTTCAGTTTAGCTGTTACCTCTGGGAGAAAAGGTGCAAAGCAAATAGGTCCAAGATAGGTGGTTAGCACTATGAGACTTCGTTCTATCTATGATGTTTTGTTTGAAAAAATGATCAAGGAATCTGAGAAGAATGGAGTGATATTAAGATTTACAAGGTTGAGTAATGAGTATATAAGTATTCATTATATTAGTCTCCATATTTCTCTCAATGATAGAAACATTTCATTAAAATATTTTTAAAAATAAGTGATCAGTGGTGGTACATGCCCATAATCCCAGCACTCTGAGAGGATGAGAGGCAAGAGGATCCCAAGTTCAAACTCAGTCAGGGGAACTTAGCAACTTAGTGAAGTCAGTCACAAAATAAAAAAGTAAATGGAGACACAACTCAGTGCAAAGACTCTGATTTTAGTCCCAAATGTTGAAAAAAAAGTCAAGTTTCCTTTTTCTTCTAAGGAGATCAGAAGATAGTCTTATGAATAAATTAGGTTGGAAATGGTTTATTGTGATTCAGTTCAAAGTTTACACTGTGATATTACTTCAGCAGCCAGAGAAATCAGAACTCTGGTGCTGGCTTCTCTGGGATTGTCTTCGTAGTATAATTGCTGTGATCTCTCCCAGTACTGCAACCACATCCTAGTAAAAACATGCCCAACTCATGTATGAGGAGAGGTGTGGGAAAGAAGGTGAAGCTCTTTTCATTAGGCAGCAGACTCTTTCCAGAGTTCTTCAGCAAATCTATCACTAGCTAGGACTGGATCACATGATTACCTCATTGGCTGGGGGATTCAGGCATCAACAGTTGGAGCATAGAGAAGACCACAGGCTGTGTAAGCAAGTGACAAGGGGCAGCAATGAATTTGGGGTAGGCAATTGAGAAGGCATGCTGCTCATAGTAGGTAGAAGAATCTCAACAGATGAGATCTTAAAGGAACAATTCCCTGGTAGTATGAGTAGAAGGAAGAATCATACCCAATGCATTCCAAAGGGAATATTGTATTAAAGAGCAGAAAAAACAGTGGTCAAAGGCTTTGTTGTTCCACAGACCCAAACCTTAAAACATGGTAAAAATGAGCAACTGCTATGTTCTGAATGTCTATCTATCTGTCGCTCTATCTATCTGTGTCTCCCTCAATTCATATGCTAAAATCCTAACCCGCAAGGCAATGGTATTAGGAGATGAGGCCCTACTAACTGGTATTTAGCCAAATACAGTACTCAATAGTATTTGAGAGATGATTAATTGGGGAGGGTGGAGCCTTCATGAATGGGATTAGTTCCCTTATATAAGATGCTTGAGAGAGACATTTTTGCCCTCCTACCACACTAGATCACAGTGAGAAGACAGTGTCAGTGAACCAAAAACAGGTCCTCACCAGACACTGAATCTGCTAGTGGCTTAATCTTGGACTTTTTAGCCTCCAGAACTGTAAGATATAAATTTCTGTTGTTTTTATTTTATTTTTTCCCCCCAGGCCTCAATTCTTTATTTTATTTTATTTTATTTTAAAGACAGTAAAATCCAACAAAATATAACAGAACAAAGTCAATCAAAACAAAGCAACAAAACTAGTACAGAACTTCAAAGCAGGATACTAGGAAAACAATAGCTACTATAGTATATCTTGTTATCTTCACAATAGTTGACCATTCCGTCAGATACAGCAAAATCAAACCAAAACCAAAACAGAATAAAACCAATCAAAGGAGAATACTGAATAAAGCAAAACAATCAGAATAAAGCAAAACAGTGAGAACAATATTGAGCCTCAAACACAAGACAGAAAGGAATCCCCCATATTTGCTCCATTGCATACTATTATCCTCCCAAGAGATGCTCAGACTGCTGGCCCCAGGCCTGCAAAATCAACCAAACAATACAAGCATTTAGTTGCTTTATGTACCTAGTTGCTATCAACTTAGCTGGTCCTCCAAACCAGCAGGTTGCTTATGAGGGGAGGGGGCTGTAGGCTCACAGGAAGCGCTGATCTTTCTCTTCCTGGAATCCACACTGCTCACACTGCTCACCAGGAAGGCTGGCTAGTTGTCTTCTGGTTGGATCCTCCCTGAACCAACATGGCAGGTTTTCAGGAGGCACTGATTTTTCTCTTCCTGGTATCCGTGCCACTCATGCCACTTACCAGGCTGGCTAATTGTCTTCTGGTTCTTTTTTTTTATTTTTTAAATGAAACTTATTTTTTACTATCCATGGATATTTTAACATTTGAATACCTATACAATGTTAACAATTACATATTTTACATAGTAAATCAAGAATCAAAACCATGCATATTATTGTATCAAGACAATTATGACATTTTTGTAACAATCCAAATTTTTATTTTGACATTAAAATACCCCTTGTATTCATCCCTGTCTAATACATAAAAACTTTTACCTGACTTGTGGACTTTTAATAGGATGTACATCTCATAAGCTTTTGTTGAAGGCAGAGGTCTGAATCTGAAACAAAATTCTGTCCCCATATACAATTCCTGTTTTACATTTTGGAAAATTTGCATATATGGAAGCATAAATACATTAATATACCACGAAGTTAATAGCAATCTGTCATAGCCATATGAAACCTTGCATGGGTATCTTTAAATCAATAGCTTACTGTGTTACTTATTTTGATGATGACCAATGTGAACATATTACAATAATATATTTCATAACTTTAGTTGGGGTGTCTCCCATAAGACTGTGAAGATCCTCTGGGCATCAGATCAGTGAACAAGAACTGGTTAAAAATGTTACCAGTCAGCTGCTTTCTTATTCCTCAACTGGAGTCCTGTCCAACAATATCAAACCCAAGGGATTTTGTTTACTCATCTTAATAAAATATTTGATTGATTGATTGATTGATTGATGACTGATGAAAAACCCAATCATAACACTTAACCCATTAATTTTTTCAGTAATGAGACTCTCAAGTCCATAATAAACAACAATATATATCACATTTACATATCCAGTCTTTGTGTCATTTGGACAAGCTGGCAACCCAGGTGGAAGCATGTTTTGTAATACTATAACCCAAACAAATTTTTGATCAAATGATCCAAAAACACAAAGGAAAAGGGAAAAAAGAGAAAAAAATATTGAGCTCAAAATAAAAAGAACAGCTGTTTACAGAGTGGACAAATGGACAAACATGGATAGATGATCTGTACAGATTCCAACAGACATAGAAACAAGCACACAGCTTGCTGGGGTCTGTGAGAACTCTCTAAGCTTCCAGGCACTGTTTATATACTTGTATCATGCCCCCTTGCTGAACTCACTTCTCACACCCTGTGTTCTCAGTATTGGGACACCTGTTCACCTCTAGCACCCCATGTCCTCAGGGCATTTCTCACGTGTTCCATGCCACTTGGACACTCCTGTACCAGCACTTTTGCTTTATGCTTCATGACCCAATTTTGTAGTATTTTGTTATAGCATCCCAAATGGAGTAAGGCTGCAACCACTGATATTTGTGGGGGATATGAAGTGAAATCATTAACAGAAAATAAAACCTATTACTTATTCTTACAGCATTTTTAAAAAGAAAGGATTTAAAAAAAAAAAAACTTCTACAAATCAGATAAACAGTTAAAAGAAAGGTGTATTCGTTCCATTAAACAGTTGTAGACTAATGATTCCAAAATCCCTTATGGACGCTCTTTTTTGCTACATGGTGGTGAAAGTTTGTCACCACTACTCTTGTCCAGAGGACAACTGTTGAGAAGGAAAACGAGTGGACTGGTACTGTGGGAGCAATTTTTGGTAAACAAACAAATAGGATGGGGTGCTGGAGAGAAAGGCAAACCAAATCACTGCTGAGAAGAGCTTCAAATGTCAAGCCAAGAAATTCAGTCTGAAAGTTGCTTCCCTGAAGTTTTCCTGACACTTTCCCCAGCTGCACTCCATCCCCACATGCTCCACAGCCTCTAGAACTAACATAATAAGGGCACCCACAGGATGATTATGATAATTAAGTGAATTTATGCAGGTAAACCATAGAACCTGGATCCATAATTTTAAGTACTTTTAATATTATTTTATTATTTTTGTTATTGCTATTACAGTCTCCAGTCCTATTCTAAGCAACATGGACATAAAAGTAGTGACCACATGAAATTTTCCAGCTAAAAGCTAGTAAGCTTCCAGGGCTCCAGGTCCTCTGTACTGGCCAGCAGTTCAGATTCTCACTAAGCTCCATCACTGTGGATGGAGTGTTTACACTTTCCTATGGAAGGTATAAAGAACTGTGATTTCTAGACTCTTCCTGAAGAATAGTAAAAGGGTTACAAGTTGCAGAGGGATTGTTTCTCTCAGGACTCAGAGACTCGTGAAGGAAACTCATCACAGTGGCTGGCATCTGTTGAGTCATTGCTATGACCTAACTCTGGGGCTGCTACACTAGGGCCCACAGGTCAAATCCAGGCCATCACCTGTGTTTGTAGGATCTAGGAGACATAAATCTTTTCTTCACTTTAAAACCCTTTTGAAAAATCAACAGGCACATACCATTCCATGACACATGAAAATTGTGTAAAAATTAAAACTTCAGCATTCATAAATGAGGTTTTATGGAAGTATGTCTATTCATTTGTGGTTTTCTGTGGCTACTTTCATTGTCACAAGCCTAAAACTATTTCTTCTCTTCCCGTTTACAGAAATAGCATGCTGACCTTCATCTGGATCTATGTCCTTTAGGGATTTTTCCTGGATTAACTCACACAGTCATTTAATGGATATATGTGCCTATTGACCTCATTTGCAGTTAGAAAATACACACTTAAAGGTAACAAATAACTGCCAACATGTCCACATATAGTAGGTGGCAGAGATGGGACATGGCAGCTGCAATGCTCATAAAGAATTAGTTTTCTCATTCAGCTGAATTTTCTTTAGAATCATTGGCCTTGTTCTCTCCTCTCAAAGAAAATTAAATTGCTCTTGGTAATAGAAGTATTAAAAGTAAGTGGTGAGGGGAGGAATATTTTGCAACTGTAAATAAGTAGATGGTGGGGTGGGGGGAATGTGTGGTCCAATATTCCAGATGGGTCAATGTGTAGTGGTGGGAGGTAACTAAAGGCAGAGGAGGGTGAGGATCACAAGAAGCCAAGTGTTAGTCTATGTTGTTAGCAAGGGTCTCTGCTCAGAGTGTGGGCCCGGGACCACTCTGTGGCCGGAAGCTCAGAAGGAAGGTAGACCCATGGTAGTAGAAGGAGTGCAAGGGGGTTCACAGAAGGCCAGTTCAGGGCTAGAGAGGAAAATACCAAGTCTGGGCTTTCCATGGAAGCTGCACTGTCTCTATATTCCACCACTCCATCTTTGAGCTGGCTCCATCCTTGAGGGTCAGGTCTGACTTGAGCCAAATAAATCAGGGACAAGGTGTGTATAAAAGGAAAAGACCCTTCCACAAGACAGCAATGATTCCTGAGACCAACACAATGTAATGTTCATTCCCTGCCAGGCACATTATGCAGGTTATTCCATTAGGCCACACAGCAGGACAGTTTGTCCAGTGTAGCAGTGGGGCAGAGATGACCTATTTCCCCTAGTAGTTCTCCTTCTTTTACTTTAGTGATGGGGCCCTGGTTTTACCTGGGTACATGGCTGCTGTAATAAAGATTGCATTCCTCAGGATTCCTTAATGCTAGCTTGCACCACCTGATAAATTCTATTCAAAAAGCTCTAAGTCAAGTGGTTCTGTGATGCTATGAAACATTCTTTGAAGAGAACTGAAGAACCCACTGTGCTAATTATGCCTTCACGCTGGTAGAAATAAGATAGTGTGTGGCTGGGGTTTAGCAGTCATTTGGGACCATGTGGTAAAATATCCCTGTTGCAGATGTCAAAGCACCTGACCCTTTCTACACTGCTTAATTGTAGACTTTTACATACAAAGGAATAAACTTTTGTCCTACTTAAGCTATTGTTACTTTGACTTTCTTTTACGCATTGCAGGCTAAATATTAATCCATGGAATATAGAATAGAAGCCCAGCTAGTGACATACCTCACTCAAGGTAACTGTTACTAAGTAACAGAACCAGGATTTAAATACAGAGTTCCCTGACTTCAAATCCCTTTCTCCTTTTAATAAGTGATGACTTGATGACAACTGCCATTCATTGAGTGCCCCTTACATACCAGGCAAATGCCTTCACTGACACAGACTGAATCTGAACCTAAATTCTCCTATAACCTCAGCATGTAACCTTTGACTTTCAAATGGATTGTCTCAAGCAACATAGGGCTGTTGGGGAAGTTAAGTAGCTGTGGCTGTAATGAACTGATCATGATGTCTGGCTTAGAACAAATTCCTAATACATGCTTGTTATGGCTTATATTTAGATACCCTCCCAAAGACTCATGCACTCATAGGTGGGGCTACCAAAACCCCAAGGAAGGTTCATGTCTCCCACCTGGCAATATGGCATATGGATGCAAAATGAAGACAAAGAGAGAATATTCTGCAGTTGAAGAGCTCTGGATTGACCAAATGCTCTCTGTGGAACAAAAGGCCATGAGTCCAAAGGCTCAAGGCTTTTATTGGTATCAATCAGGGATGTGGGTGGGGGTCATGCAGAGTGTAGGAAAAAGAATCTTTGCAGGCATTGGCTGTAATGAAAAACAGAGCAATTTTGTACCAGGCATAAAGGCCTCCATTTAGCTATGCAAGGATAACTTGATGTATACAAGGCTGTCACCTTCACTGCCAGGAAAGTCTAATTTTTTCTGAGTCCCATAGCCTCACCTGTGATGTTATCTCATGTCTTAGCCCCGGAATATCATAGGCTATTGCACCATTCCAACCATCGGTAGGGGGGAAACTATTCTCACTCATGTGCTGTAATGAGGCAAGTTGGCATCTTGACTAGACTTGACCATATTATTTTTAGCCAAGTAAAGAAACACCTGGTTCTATATATCCAACTCTGCATATCTCAGTGAATAGGGTTGAAGGAGAGATTAGAGAAAGATCAAGGCGAGGGGTTTATTTCTCAGGAGAGTATAGTTTGGCAGTATCTCACAAGGGATTTTTTGAGCTGACTGGATCTAGTGTGTGTGATACTGGAATTAAAGGTGTGTGATACTAATTTAGCTCACTGATTGAAATTAACACAGTTCTGGGTATTGATGAGTAGATTTACTGAACACAGAAGCCCCACCCTGGGTGTGGGTGGCACCACCCAAAAGGCTTGTAGCATGAAAGAGATAAAAGGAAAAGGTAGACTGCTTGTGTTTCTCCCCTTGTATGCTTTCTGGATCATGCCATCCAGCTCTGGACCCCACCAAATGTGGACTGAGCCCTCCACAAACTGTGAGCCAAAATAATACTTTCCTGTTTAAACTTGTGAGTGCTGGGTAATTTGTCTCAGCAAGGAGAAAAGCAACTAAGACAATGCTCCACCTTAAACTGGACACTTGCTGAGTGCCCAAGCAATGACTACTCTCTGTATGCTTGTCAATAACTGCTGGCTGCTCTTGAGGAAAATAAGACAGAGATGAGTGAACCAACTGACTTAGTAACTATTTGTTGAGCACCCAGGGTGGCACATAGGAGGCTGCTGGAGAGATATAATCCCTGGCAAATGAGAAGTTTTTTGTGACATTCCTGAAGTCCAGCAGCATGTCAAGAGTGATGTGTGAGGGATCATGGGAGAAGTCTCAAGAAGTCAAGATTGTATCCAGCAAACACTCAAGCACTTGAGGAGAGCAGAAAACACACAAGGCAGAAAGCAGGGAACCAGCCATCTGGCCACCAACATCATGAGGATGGATCACATAGAGCCTTTTACTACCTGGTGTCTGTAATCAAATATTCTCTGTGGGACTTTGGCGAACCCAGGAGAGGGAAGGTTTTGATAGGCACTCTTCAAAATGTCTTCTCTAGTCAAGGGTGTGGTTCCAGGGAACTTACTAAATTCACTCTAAGATGCCAACTGGTGAATGGAACTAGAAATCATATGTTTGTAACAAGAATAAACCTACAATCTCAATTATTCTTCTTGAAAATAATGCCATCTTAAGGCACACAAGTGCTGGCATTGAGAGGTGGCAAAAAAAACAGAGAGTTTGAAGCCCAGTGAATCAGGTTCTAAGGTTTCTATTCACTACCAGAAGATTTTCGCTCAGTTTAAGGAATTTCAAGTCTTAGTTTCTACACTTCTTAAATGAAGATTAATTTTACACAGTTGGTCTTCCATAACCATAGATTCTGGATCTATAGATTTAACCACCCATAGACTAAAAATATTTAAATAACACAGAATCCTTACTGAGTATATGCAGACTTTTTCTTGTAATTTTTCCTAAACAAAACAGTGTATCATTTACATTGCATTAGGCATTATGAATCATCTAAAGATTCCTTAAAGCCTATAGGAGAAGGTACATGTTATAGACAAATTCGCACCATTTCTTGAAAGAAGTTTGAGCATCCACATATCTGGGTATCTATGGGAGTCCGGAGCTAAGCAATGGAGGGCACTAGGGGATGACTTTACTGCCCCTGTGGAATAACATATATACTAAAACACCAAATAATGGTTAACAAGAATTTGGTCACTAGATAGGCCCTCCTGAGCTTCTGTTTCCTCCTCTGAAAAATGTGAGCAGGATAACAGAATGCTTGGAACACTCTTAAATCAGCCTCCTTCAAAAGCAGCAACCACCACTTTTGACATTCCCATTGTCATTATCACAATAAGCTCACCAGCATCTGGGCTCAAAACTGTTTAGCTGGAGTCTCTCAGTTCATTTCACAAAGGCAGCAGATGCAGCATACAGTTTGTGAGCAGCCTGCTTCAGATGAAACTCTTGAGTTTCTTTATTAACTTAGCTGGCAGTTACTGTTCCCAGTAGCCACCAGGGGACAGATGGAAAAACATCGAATAGGGATCAGTCTCCTGGGTCATGCAGAGAGGCAGAGATAGGGAGAGGGAGCCAAAGTCCAATACCTTTCAGAGGTGTAGGGCATTATCTAAGTAGATGTCCTGGGGGAGCTCTATTTGGTGAATCTAAAGCAAGCAGGCACCTCACCCTGAGGTCACCGTGTGTCTGAGAGGTGGTCACTCTAGGCACTCTACAGGCAAATGTCTGAAGGATGTGCTAATTTAAAGGCCAGGGTGGAAATGTTGCCTGCAAGCTCATCTTTTAACCGTTGACTAAGCAACATGGGTGTGATACAGAATTTTATAGGGTGCCAAAGATGACTGAGTCCTGCTTCTAGTTATGAGAACATTAAACTTGTGTAGTATTTAGTAATAGATGCTGAAGTAACGTGAAATTATATGCATTCACAGTTTAGCCTTGGCAATCCTGTCCCTCAGAGACATGCTCTGGCTACACCTGACTCCTTGCCACGTGTACTTCTGAAGGCTTTTGCAGGCACTGGACAGTCCCTCCTCCTGGGTGTATGAGTAGAACATCTTTGCCTTGACCTTCCATCAGTCTTTCTTCTAGATGTGTTTTAGTTACCTTTCTCTTGCTGCTGGGACAAAATACCTAACATTCAAGGTAGGAAATGTTTATTTAACTCACAGTTTGTGGAGGTTTCAGTCCATAACCAGCCTGTTCCAAGGCAGGGTGACATAGCACAGGGGCAACACTTCAAGGTTGCAGAAGACAGCAAAAGCAACAGGGGCAAAAGTGGAGTGGAGAATAAGCCTCTTCTCCTTCCTTAGATTTTAAACAGGCTAGCCTGACCCAGGGCAGGTGTAGCACTCACACCACTTTCCTACCTTCCTCTTGCACAGGCTCAGGATGTTTACAAAGTAAGGACCCTAGCTCCCTGATGAGTCTCTTAGTTAAACTTTTAAATTTCTCAAGTTGACACAATGTGTCTACCATAACAAGGTGCAACCAGAAGAGAGAAAACCCTGGGGCAGGCTGGGAGGGCCCTTCTGTAGCAACTGGCCCTGCAGATGAGCTATTTGTTGAATTGTTGAAATGATACTTTAATAAGAGCTTGCAGCACTCTATCTTGAGGATTCCTACTTCCTTGTCTTATGGCTTTCTGCTCACACAGTCACAATGAGATATAAAACCAACTGAAAATAGGAGTACAATGTGGAAATCACCAAATCAGTCCCATAGAATGCACCTTTCCCAAATGCAAGCACAGCTTTTTATTTTTCTGAGAAATTTAAGAGCCTAGAGCCAATCTTGATGTACATTGAAAATAATAATAAATGCTCTCATGCCTGACTGGTGCACCAGATAATATTGCTGTGGAGTGGAGGGAAGGCTGAGGTAGAATTCAGTGGTAGTACAATGTACTATGCTGAAAACTTCATCCCCAGTACTGTGAAAGAAGAAAGAAAGAAAGAAAGAAAGAAAGAAAGAAAGAAAGAGAAAGAAGAAGGAAGGAGAGAAGGAAGGAAGGAAGGAAGGAAGGAAGGAAGGAAGGAAGGAAGGAAGGGGTACAGAGAGAGAAAAAAAAAGAGAAAGAAGAAACAAAAATTGCTTCGAGGTTTTAAAATCTAGTAAACTGTATGACCATAGACTAAATATATGCATGTAAAGTATGCTTTTGGATCCACATAAATTCAGATATTTAAATGGACAGGAAGAGAGGAAATGGTAGAATACATAGGACCAGAAGACCTATTTTATACTAGAAGCCCTATTGTTGCCCTTATTTATTTCTAAGAGACACTTGAAATGGTATTATCAAGCCCATTTCACAACTAACAATAACAGCAAAATATATGGAAGCAATAAAGTTATTGTAATGATTGGTGGCATTTGAGTCCCTGTCACATGCCAGGCATGGTGCTTAGAGCTTTTACATGCTTTATCTAATCTGATTAATCTTCACAAAATCGCTAAGCACAAAGTTTTGTCACTCTCTGTATCTTACAGATTTGGAAACATACATGTACATAGTGAGAAAACAGGATTCAGGTGCACACTCTTAGTTACATGAAGGCAATGAGGCCAAGGGGACCTCACACAGAATTCACAGGTAGCAAGTAGGCAGCAGAGACCTGAACTCAGTTTTGATTGATTTCTAAAACTGCACTTTCCGAGACCAGTGCATTCAGAGAGACACTGGAAGTTTTCCCCCCTCAAAATACCTCTGAAGCTTGGGTGCACAAAAAACTGAGGTTTTCAATCTGGTACAGACTCTGAGAGTGGCCTTCATAATGAGTTTAAGCTTCACTGTAGGTGTTGCAGGAAGCCACCAGGGGATTATGAGCCAGTAAGTGACACGTTCTCATTAATTTAAAAAAAAAAAAACCACTCAGGACACTCTGTAGAGAACAGACTGAGAGAGTGGGAGCAAGATGGTTCATTACATAATGCAAGTTTCTAACTACACAGAGACATTTTCCTTGTAAGAACATTCAAATCTTCAAATAAAACCAAAGTCACTCTCAACCATTGCAAGGAGGCTGGCGTAGTTTCTTTTACCATCCTGGAGGGAACTTCTTTTTTCCTCTGAAAAACAGCACTCATTCTCAACCAAGTGGTGTGTTGAGTATTCAGGAGAGTAGGAAGGGAGTCCAGGTTATTTGGTGCAAGGCCCAGAAAACAGATGAAAAGTCAGAGAGAATGATGCACTCGTGGCCAACTCTAACTCAAGATAAAATGCTCTACAGTCTCTTTTTATAGTAAGTGGTGTGAGGCATCATGAACCAGGGAGCCGGGGAAGGAGAAAGAAGTGGGCCAAGACACCACAATTCCCTTAAGAATGCACCATCAATGTTAATTTCCTCCACTGAGCTCTTCCTCCTAAATGTTCCACCACTTCCCAATTGTTCTGCCCTCAAGACCAAGCCCTTAATACATGAGCCCAGGGGGAACACTTGTCCAAACCCATAGCAGATGAGTGGGTGCTTAGATGAGCATGGGCTACTTTTCCTAGGGCTTCAGACTCTATCAGGTATGGAGAAGAGGAAGAACCTAGAAGATGGGCCAAATGATAAAGATGGGCTTCTCAGATAACTAATGATAGAAGCTATTGATGCTTACCACATTCCAGTTTCTAAACATCTATATGTATTATCATTTCAGTCTCTGCATAGCAAGTATTCTGTGTATCTAGTCTCATTATTTCTGATAGTTTTTCTCTACCAGAGTTCCATAAACACTGACTTGACGAATACTGAACCAGCAACCACCAAACCTAGGAGAAATGAAGAAATATGTTCCTGTGTGTCTGCTTATATTTTTGTCAACCACTGTGTAATCTTTTTTTGCCATATGTTACTCTCTAAATGACACCTTACTTAAAAGGCATTGTTGCTTTATTAACACTGATCTTAAAGACAGCAGCAACATAACTTATGTCTGAGTGACACTAAGCCATTGTGTTCTTTGTCGCTAAGGCACATCATGTAGCCTTCATTTGCTTAGGAATATTAGACAGAGTTTCAACATCAGGCTTGAGACTATTTTAAATGGTGAAATTATCTATATAAGTAAGTAAATAAGTAAGTCATAAAAATGAGAATTATGTTACACTGTCTCTACTCCAAAAGGGACACTCATTGACAGTGTAAGAGGTTGTCTCCTTATCCAATCTCAACTTGGAACATGCATGCTCAAGAATTCCTGAGTATTTATTTAAGAACTAAAAATAATTTTTAGTGAGTAGGTTAATTTGCAAATACAGAGACACAAATAATAAAAGATCAACAGTACTATTGCATGATGTCCTTAGCTTACAATAGGGTTATACTCCTATAATCACACTACAATGACACTGTCAGCTGAAAATACACTTACAATTCACAATACACTTAATATACCTAACTTACTAAACTTCTAAGCTTAGCAACACAGCACAAAATATTGGTTGTTCCCTACCTGATCATGGAGCTAACAGGGAGCTTTAGTTTGCTGTTCTTACCCCACATCAAATGATAATATCATACCACACCCTGGAAAAGTTCCAAATTCTAACTTTGAAGTATGGTTTTTTCTACTGAATTTGTGTTAATCTTGAATTGTTGCAAAGTTGAAAAATTGTAAATCAAACTATCATCAGTCAGAGACAATCTGAACATAAAAAGTTGGAGTGCTCTGCTCCAGATATCTCAGCCAGTGAATAGCAGAGCCAGGACTATGAACTCATGCCCTCACTCCACTTTCACAGCTATACTAGCTGTGCTACTTCTGGCAGAGATGTGTGCAAAGGGCAATAAGTGAAAGACTGGGCATTCTTACATAAGACACACACATTTGCTGTGAGTAGAGATACAGCAAAAAGGGAAAAAGTGGAGATCTTGTGGGCCTGGGTTTGAAGAAAGTAACCCTGGAGATGAACACAACACATATTCAATGCTTGGCAAATAGAGCTCTACCACATGTAGGAGAGAATAACATGAAGAAAATTTCTACAGATCATATGCATAGTTTGTGACCCAAGACTAGACACTATGCTTAAACATTTGTCTTGAAATAACCCAACTGGCAACTGACCAGCCATAAAAGGTGCTGTAATTTAGATGCAAACTATTCATGGAAAGCTGACTACCACAGAGTTATCAACAAATATTTTTAGATAATTTAATCTACATTATGAAACTATAATACTGAACTGTAAAAATGTCAACATTACTACAAGATAGAGTTAAATTTTGTTTTTTTTTAAGTAGACACAAATGAATAGGAAAAATGTTTGGAGTTTATTTATTTAGAAAACTCTGTCAACGGGTTAGACACCGATTAATTGCTAAGACACAGAATCCAAGAATGTTCTATGTTCAGTGAGATGTCATCAATTGAATTTGATGCATTGCTAATTGAATGCATAATATGAAAAAGTTAAAAAGAGGATGTCACACTTGAACAAGTTAAGATAGAACACAGACTAAAGCATGAAAAGAGCCAAGCAATCAAGATGATTTTTAAAAAGTGATTTAGAACAATAGTTGCATTAAGCTCCTAAGTATTGAAAAAATCTAGTAGATTAGCAAGGTCAAAGATAGTTGGAGGCCAGTTGCAAAAAACCCTTCCAGGGAGTGATTTAAAAATGAAAATTGGTTCAGGGCACAGAATAATGGAAAAGGCTCTGACACACACCAGGCTGAGTGTTGCATGGGTACACCTAGCACGTGGCTCTCCAGGCAGAAATTTGACAAGATCCAAAATAAACGAGCGAAAAATAAAAGATCTATTTACCTACTTTGATGATTACTCAATTTTAAACTGAGATGTAAGCCACTGAGTTTCTGATGCACTTAGAGAACATCCATGTTCCATGGGACTGAGATTTGTCATGGGTAAATCCTGGGGAAAATAATTTCTGCTCTTAATATTTCTCTAGTTCTCCATTTTAGTGGTAATAATAATGACTAGCAGGTATTGAATCCTTCTCCATGGCCTTGTATTAGGTCAAAGAGTTGGTGCACCTTCTCTTGCTTACCCTTCTTAAAGCCCAGTTATTCCAGTTTGCAGATGGGGAAGCTGATATTCTGAGTTCAAGGACATGTTGCAATAAGTAACAGACTGGATTTGAACCTAGTCTAACTGCTCCAAATCATGAGTTTTTAATCATTTTATTGAACAGTTTCTCAAGGATAATATTGTTTGGAAAAGATGAAAATGTTACTCAGTACAGTAGCTAAACAACCTGGCTTGCCTCTTACCCAACCCTAACTGTACTTATTTTTGAGAACAGGATACCTCAAGGATAGAAGTTCCGATTCATGATTGTTGATCAACACTTCCAGAGGTCATCTCATAGACCTCAAAGCCCATTCAAGTTCCATCTTCTAGCTAAAAATACCCACCTCCATGCATGGCAATGACAATTGCCATGATCATGGCTGGAAACAACCACAGAAGAAGTGAAAATAAATGATGCCTGAATTAATAGGAAATATCTAGCCCCGCCCCAGAAAAGACACCAATATTCCTACTTTCTATATCCTTTTCTTTCTCTTCATTACCTCTGATTTCTGTCTATGATGCCACATAATCCCCAGGGAGTTGAGAATTACTTTGCCAGCAAGACTCCCACATCTTCATTCTCTGGCCATTGAACAAACTGACTGTTGGTGCTCAACTCAGCTTAGTGAAATTAAACAGAAAAAGGCCCTGTTGTACAGGGTCTCTCACTTAAGGGCTAACAAATTATCATTAACAAAAAGTCTTGCTGAATATAAAAAGAAATTCACTGAGACCATGAGAACCTCAAGTGCTTCGTTCTGGCTTTTCTACTGACTGGTTTGTGTGCTGGCCTCAAATGCTACTGTGTAAGGTGAGCCCAACTTCAGGTCACCTGTTCAATGGCCCTTCTAGGAATCACTAGGTAATAAAGTAAAGACCATGGGCCTGATTCATAGAAATTAGGAGATTTTATTGACCTCTTGGAGTCCAGACAAAACTGTAGGCATTTCATTGTTGCTTCTAGAATGGACATTTTGGACAAGACTAAAAAAGGAACTCTCCTGTTCCCATAGCTATTTGGCAAATCTATTCCAGTTTCTGCCACCTCCCATTATTGTAATGACTGGGGATATTATCAAGGCAGACAGCTCTCTGCAACCTTCACCCTTAATTCCAGGATGTGTGACCTGGGAACACTTCACCAATCATCTCCTTCCAACCCATCAGCAGGCCATGCCAGGCAAGTCCACATCCTAGCAGCTTATATGTGCCCTTCCATGTCGTGCTGATGGCAGACACCCCACATTTCTGATACGGAAGTATTAGAATGAAATTTACCATCTCAACATCTAATAGCAACAGTTTCTTTCAGAAAGATGAAGGAGACAAAATACAATTTCTTTTCTCGATCCACATAAATTCTTAGCAAGAACAGATTCCTGTTGATGAAAACCATATTAGTGTTAGAAAAATACAAGTTTAATGATGCATGTCATATTCATCACACGGGAACAAAGAAACTCTCCAGAAACTAGCTAGCTCAAAGAAGGATCTTAGAGCCCTATCTTAATTAGCATTTTAACAAAGACTAATAAATTTTAAGAGTGGCAAGACAAAAAAGAGCAGTTGTGGGCTTTCAAAATGTGGGGAAATGTGGCACGGTGAACCTACAGAATAATACCCCCAACAGATTCCTCTGGTATCCATGGGTACTGTCTCAGGCTGATAGCAGGTGTCTGTGTCCAATGGAAGAGGATTGATATCCCTAGTGTTAGACTAGAAAGCATAAGGATAGGAAGATCTTTTGTCTGTCTGAATCTCTGTCCTGCCATCAAGAAAGCAGAGAAAAGAAAGTCCCTCTGCATTTTAACTCTCTTTAGTTTAAGTATCCTTACTATTTTAAAGAGAATTATTTTGGTTTTCTTCAGAGAGAGCAGTCACTAGGGAAAACCCTGTAGGGAAGATGAAGCCCAGAGGACAAGTGTCAGCAATACCAAGGGAACTAGAGGGGAATTAGAGATTTAAGGATCAGGATTCCACAGAAGAAGAGATGGCAAGAAAGAGGGAATAGAAGGAGCAAGAAGGGCAAATCAACATTACTAGATGCTGGAAGCAGAATGATAGAAATCACCATTAGGATCAGGAGTAACAGGAATTTTGCTATTGCGTGTGCCGCAACCTACATGTGCAGCTCTAAAGTCTTTCTCACAAGTCAGTGCATGTAGGTGAGTTTTCTTTGGAGGAATAATGACAAAGTGCTGAATTTCCTATTGGAGTTGGCAACTATATGGAGTGAATGAGGACAACTTGAGCAGCAGGGGGAGGTGCTCCCTACATTACACTCAGTGAAAGTAAGAGCTAAATGTGGCACAAGCAGAGAATGAAACCACTCTCCTCCCCAAATGCCCAGAGAAATTGAGAAAGCGACCCCCTGGGAAACTAGCTATTTTGTCCATCTCTGAACTGGTCTGAAAGCCTCAGATGACTTGAAGATATATAGAACAACATTCCAAGTTGAATGGAGCTTAGAATGTAATACCCTGATGGCAAGAAGTGCCATTCATTGAGCACATACCATGGGGTAGTCCCAGTCCTCCGTAACTGACAAGTCTGCATTCACTTATTGTCAATGATGAGCCTATGAGGAAGCATGTTAACCTTTCCATTTTACGGATGAGAAAACTATGGCACAGAGAGGTGGCATGATTTTCCCATGAGGCACAGTTGTTGAATGATGGATGCAGGTGGGAAACCAACCAGTTGGGCTTTATGGACTCTACTCTTAAGAAAATACAGAATGAAAGATGGACTCTTGTTCCAGAAGCACCTCTGATGCAGGACCACAGTATTTTAAGCAGAAAACTACATGACCTTCAACTTCATGCAACTCATGAGCTTCTGGAAATGCAGAGGTCGAGGACATGGAAGCCCAAAGAATAATAGGATGTTAGATACACAAGAAATGATCACTCCATAGTGGGATGCATGTCTGACAGAGATCAATACAGGAAGCTTGCACTGTAATGTCATCAGGGCATCACTCTCTACCTTTGCTACAGAAATCAAACTAACATTTAAAAATGATAGACTTTATTGACTAATGGCGTGTGCTAGATGTTCTGCTTATGTTAATTTATTTACTTCAACTTCAGTGTAAACTTATGAAGCAGAAGCAACTTCAACATTCATCTTCTTGTAGTCTTCACCATGCTGTGATGATCTTTATTTGAAAAATCATGAGATCCATGGGAAGTATTGGGAAATCCGCCTGTTGCAGTCAACTAGATCTGCCATAACAAAACACTACATATTTAAACAGCAGAATTTTGCTTCTCACAGTTCTGTAGTGTGTAAGTTCAACATCAAGGTTCTAGCCACTTTGGTTTCTGGTGAGGCCCGTTTTCCTGACTAGCCTTGCTATGTTCTCACATGACAAGGGGAGTAAGCTACCTAGTATCTGGGCATTAGTTCCATCATGAAGATACCACCTGCATGAACTCATCTAATCCTGATTACGTCCCAAAAGCCCCACCTCCAAATACTGTCACCTTGGGGGTTTGAACTTCATTATACAAATCTGAGGGAAACACAAATACTCAATCCATTGTTTCTTTTCAAAATTCTCTAGCCGATCACATTTCTAACAAATTAAGAGTACACTGGTTTAATGTGGGTTAGGCTCCGGGTTCTCAACTATGTCAGTTTAAATCCAGATTCTGCCTTTTAATAGATGAATAGCACTTTATAGCCAGGGGTCTCATGGGCAAATATGACACACAGACTGCTTTGATATTTCGAATTCTTCTGAAACATAGCTATACCTATTCATTTATGTATTTTCCCATGGCTGCTTTCACACTAGTAAGTGAAAGTTGCAAAAGAGATTGCATGACCCACTAAAATAAAATATTTACTGCCAGACTTTTGCAGAAAGAATTTGCCATTCCCTGATTTAGGCAAATGATTTCACCTTCTTTGGAAAAATGGCAGAATCAAAGCTTACCATACTGTGTTGCTACAAATGTGAACAGAAGATATTTCACAGGGAGCACTTAGGTCATGTTAACCACTAATGTCCTTGCTTTTGTCTTTGGAACAAACCGTGCTCTATGAAGAGCCTTTTCTCTTCTGTTCTGCATGGGTTTCCACCAAAAGCCCAGGTTCATCTTGATTTACTCTGATTATTATAGAAATCCTGCTAAGATGCAAGACTCTTTGAAAGCTCAAACCATCTTGTCCTAAGGTCTAGAAACAGATTTGGAAGGGAATATGGAGTACAAGTGTTATGCAGGTAGCAACTTTATGAAACAGAGAACCACAATTGAATGATGTGCCTCAGAAAGTCAACTAAAAGCTAGTGATAAATCATAGCATGGAATTCAGATTTTCAGATTATGGAATATTCACATAGACTTTACCAGGTAAGCATACTTAATCCAAACATCTGAAACACTCTAAAATCTGAAACGTTTTGAGTGTCAAGTTTTGAAACATTTTGAATTGGAGATTTTCAAACTAGTAATGCTCAACCTGTATATGTAGGTGAGTTGAAAAGCCAATAGTTTAGCAGGTCATCCATCCTTAAGGTCTCTGAGATTTGTCACTGTCCACAGCAGCCAGAAAGGTGTAATAGACAGGATTTGTGATTTCTCACATCTCTTTTTTATATTGCCCCAGATGCCATAACTGTTGGCTGTTAACAGCTCACATATGTTCTTTTTTTTTTTTTTTTTTTTTTGAGAATTGCTATTAGATCAAAAGACATCTCACTAGGAAATACCAAGGTGGCTATATCTGTTCTGACATGAAACTTAGGAGTGACACAAGGGCCACCTATTGCCTCAAAGGGGACTAACTCTGTTTTACCATTATACTCTAGGACTTCCCACAAGATTCAGCATACCCCATTATCATCTGGGCTGTCCCAATCACTACCTGTTTGCCAAATCACCCAAGCCTGATAGGAAAAGCCAATTTTCCAGTTATTAGGCCATCCATGGTCACAAATAGTTGTGTTTCTCTGTGCTGAACTGGATTCAAAATCACCAATAACCTCCTTTAGTCTCAGTTATTTCAGCCAGTAATTTGTTAAAAGGAGATAAAAATTTAACTTGTAAATGTCAGTGGGCAGGAAATGATGATGAATCTAGGGTGGAGAGAAAAAAAACATGACTTTATGAAGCCTGTGCTTGCATAATGTTTGCTTGTTGCCACAGTCCTAGCCAATGCCTGGTTCCAGAGGTCCCAACAGACCTTGCAACTTGCCCCAAAAGGCCAAATGAGAAGCCAGTGGTAAAAGCAGGTAAAGAATTTAAATGTGGTCCTGCCAGCAGCAACAAAGAGGTCTAGGAAACTAGACTGTCTCTTCCAGACACTGACAATAGCTCCAGGATAATACAAAGAAGCACAAAAGCAGGGACAAGAAGCATGCATAGTAAAGCAGTTTCAGTCAAATTAGGTGTCTGGTTGATGGTTATCTCAGGGCTGTTTTTTTCTCCTGCTGGCACCAGCAGAGATGAGTACCTGCCAGGATCATTGTTTCTGGAACTTAGGCTGGAAAAAAATGAATCAGAGTGAGAACAGTCTAGAGGAGCAAAATGGTATTAGCCGAGACGATGGCTGGGTCCTCCTTCCAGTGCAGGGCAATGACTAGGGACTTCTAAGCACTACTCCAGTGGTCTCAAACATAATTATATAAAGGCCAGTGGCTGATAATTTGTTAATTATAATGTCCTTGTCAGTCTGAAAAGTATCTGAATTGCACTTATCTTAGTGTCTCCAATGGTGAAGGAAGGAGGAGAGAGATTAGGTAAATTTAAAGCTAATCGACCTCACATTACCGGTTTTAGACAGACATTCTTTAAATGATTAACATGTCTGTGTGCAGAGTTGAGAAGAAATTTGACCCAGTGTTTAAGGTAGCAGAGGAGACATGCAATATGAAGGAAAAGATTCCAAGCTTTTGTTTAGTTTTTAGTTGTCCATCAGACACCTGGTGGTCCAAGTGAGCATTCCTGTAGTTGCAGTTACTTGGGAGTCTGATGCAGGGTGATTGCAAGTTTGAGGACAGCCTGAGCAATTTAGGAAACCCCATTTTAACATAAAAAACTTAAAATGGCTGGATATGTTGCTCAGTGATAGAGTGACCCTGGGTTCAACTCCCAATACCACCAAAATTATAAAGTCCATATGTTTAGCAAAATCAGCCTCAGAGTCCCTCTTACACATTCATTTTTTTCTCCTGGCTGAGACAAGTCACATACACAAATTTATAATAATGTGGAGGGAATTACAAAAGAGTGTGGATATAAGGTGGTATGATGTATTGTAAACAATAGTGTAACAATAAACCGTTGTCCACTCTCTACACCCATTTATGTCCCTCTCATATGGAAAATGTACTTATCCACCTCTAAGACCCCTCAAATCTCCTCCAGCCAAGGTATCAGGTTCAGTTCATGAAAGCATGCCCTACATCAGGTCCACATGTGGACAAGGTTGCTTGAATACAGCTGCTTGGACATGTCTCTTTTGAGGAATGTGAAAAGGATTCATAGAAGTCCTCAAATCTAGCTGTGTATCTGTTTGCTTCCATTGGAGAATGGTTCTCTACTCCACTGTTTTCTTCTCCTATCTCTACCCTAGGCTCTTTTCTGGGATCTGGTCTTTGGGCTCTTCGAGACCTTTTCTTTTCATATGAAATAGGCTATGGTTCCATCTGAGTGCTTCTCTCAACTGCTTCTAGTCATAGTAATGTGGAGGCACTGAATTCTCTTCTTTTTCAAATTTCTCTCTGTCCCCAGCTGCTAAAACACACTTAAAACCTTTGTGTAAGTCTCTTACAATGATTGATTCCAGCCTAAAAGCCACACCTACAATTTCTTGTGAAACAGATTTTCTTCTCCTTGCAGTGTCAGAATGCTGTGGAACAACTCTCAAGATTCTTAGAAAGACCTGTTTTGTAGACACTGAATCTTGAAGACATTGTTTTAAATTCATCTATGATTTTACCTAATTCTTCCATTCTCAAGTGAGAAACCTGAAACTTCAGAGGGGAAGGTGTCAATTGCCCAGGTTCACAGAGTGGGGTGTCCAGGGCACATCAGTCCAATTTTGCCCTGGTTCCCCAGAACCAGGGGCATAGATAGAAAGCTCAACCGTGGTTAGCAGGCCCTGGCTGCACTTGAGGAAATGATTTTACAGGTACTCTCTCCTCAGAGGAAGACAGTACAGCAAGGAGGTTGCTGTGGTCTTTGGGACAGAACAAAATAGTTTTCCAAAATATATTTTCCTCTCTACCATATCCTCTGCAATCTCTGCACTTCAAAACTGCAGTGGCTGCCTCTGAGTTTTATCTAACACTCACATTCTCAGCATACTCTATGCCATTTTAAAGCAATTTCACATCCATTATCTCATTTGATCTTCATAGCAACCTTGCAAAAGAGGAAAAGCAGGCATAATTATGATCAGCATGAAGAAAAGAGATATTCAGACATGAAACTCAAAGGCAAGTCAGTCTTAGAACAATATCTGGTCTTGTTCTGAAAAGGTGAGTACAGGACATAAGGTTGGTAACCAACACCCCTTGATTTTCAAAATGTGGAAATGGAAGGTCAAAGAAGATCAAGGAAAAGGTAATTCAACAAGTTAACTTCAAGGTTAGCCTTGGACTGAGTTCTATTCCACAGTGTGGTGTTGACCTGTTCCTCTGTTTTCCTCACTCTGAAAGGCAAAGATAACTCATCATTCATAGGAGCTAGAAAACTTTACTTTTTTCCTTTTATAGTTATCAGAGGCAAGCATCCAAGTCTACCCTAAAAGTATCTGCCTTCCCATCAAACTACATCACTTGAGAGTGAATTGTGAGTCTCTTCCTCAACTTGGGAAAATGATAGCTGATCATCAGTCAAAGAGCTCAAAAAATCTTATCATTGTAGGTGATTTCAGGCTGAATGAAGTCAATCACTTCATGAGCAACCATACCTGGACTCAGATTTAAGAAGGAATTGCATTTCTGAGATCCTTAAGTGCAATCACTCTTAATTGCAAAAACAGAGGAGAAAGCTCATAATTGGAACAAAAACAACCTAACTTTGTCTGTTGGGTCTATCTGTGCTTTACTTAACCCTACAGTAAGTTAAAGCTGATCTTGCTTTTCATCTACTTACACAGTCATCTGTCCATCCATGCACCCATCCATCCATTCATCCATCCATCCATCCATCTACCATCCATCCACACAATCATCTATCTATCCATTCATGTATCCTTCCATTCATCTATGTACCTATCTGCACATCCATTCATCTGTCCATTCTCCTCAGTCCTTTTCTCTCTCCTTCCTTAATCTTAATCTCTTTCTTGAATGTTTTATTCACCCATTTACTCATTTATTTATATACCCTGTGATTTATTCACTCATTTATTTATTCAACAAATAGTTATTCAGCACATTTTCTTCTCAATTATTTCTAACAACAGCTTGCATTTCTCTTCCTCTCACCCACATACCTTAGATGAGAAAAATAAAAGTTCAAAGAAATTATATAATTTATTCAATGACTGTTTGTTGAATTCTATACAATGAAGTCTCTGTCCTTGGAGGAGTTTTATCCAGGAGAATGTCAGCTGTGAGCTGGTTATGATGGCCAGCATTCTAAAATCTTTTTCATATCTCATTTATTAAACATCCCCCAAGCATTTATTGAGCAACTACTGTGCTTTTATTGCACCCTACTATGTGCCAAATAGACAACAGGAACCAAGGCTCCAAGTACTATGATATTTCGGTGGAAGGTTAGGGCACAGAGCTGCAGAAACATAATCAATTACATTTTTAAAGCAAAGTAAGTATAATAGTAAAAGTCCGTAAATGAGTGCTTAGGGAAACCTGGAAAGTTTGCCTAAAGGAGGGAACAGCTAAACAGGTCCTTTAGAAAAAGTCATAATTTGCAAAATGTAAGCTTTCATTAGAGTTTTAAACAAAATTTTCATTGTAGAAGCACTATGTGCTTATGATGAGAATTTTAAAGAGGACAGATGGACAAAACTTACAAAGTGAACCATCTCACTCCCTCACTACTCCCCCACACGCCTAAAACACACTCTCCAGAGAGCTACCTTTGTTAACTGTATTTCAAGTATTACTCCAGAATTTTGTAGCCATATGTAAGAAAATCACCTCATCAGGAACTGTAAATTTAGAATTTTCTAATTCTCTCATTTATGTTTTAGTTATTAGCTGGCATATTTAATAAAGAAAAGCATTCAAAAATCAATCAGATGAAATACAACTTATTTTAAAAGACAAAGTAAGTAATTATTTCCTCCAGTTACCCAATTTCAAGGTAAGGAGCTTCTATCTACCTATCTTGTTCTTTCATGTGTTTTACAATTAGTAAATTTTTATTCACACTATATTTTACAAATAATCATATCTATCCTTTCTATTTAATGCTCACAATATCCCAAATTTGGCCAGCAGGAGCTTCTATAAGTCAGTTTCTGTAGCTTTTGAAAAGCTTTCAATGTTCTTTTGTCTGCTAAAGCAAGTTTTATGTTATGTTTTCCATGTCCTCAATTTGGAACCACCATTGCTTCAACTGTTTTCTTTCAAGCAACAATGGCACACAGGAAATCAGGATAGGAGCTAGGTGAACTCAGAACTACTAGCATGTCATTTTTCTTCTAGGCCCACGTGGGGGATAAAACTAAAAAATATGTTTGTTTAATAAAATAATGAGTTCATGTTGATATTACAATTGAAATTTAATATTACAAATTTTATTCTTAATACCTCAGTTCATACTTTTTCCTCTTTTCATCTCAAACTGAACCCTTCAGTTGCTCATAACACATATATAATGTTCACTTCATATCCTAGATATCTGCCTCCATGGATTTAACCAATGACATGTCAAAAACATTTGAAAAACAAAATTTCTTCTGTGCTTAATGTGCACATTTTTTCTTGTCATTATAACCTAAATGATATACTATAAAACATAGTAGCTATTTATATTGTATTAGGTATTATAAGTAATCTAGAAATGATTTCAAGTAACTGGGAGGATGACATAAATTATATATAATACTTACCTCCATCATTTTTTTTCTTACATGGTACTGGGGATCCAGAGTTTGAATTCAAGGTCTTTGCATTAAGTTACATTCACAGTCCATTAAAAAAGTTTTTTTTTTTAATTTTGAGTCAAGTATCATGAAGTGTCTTAATTGCACAGGCTGGGATTGAACTTGTGACTCTCTTACCTCAGCTTCTCAGACTGCTGTGTTTACAGATATGTACCACCATACATGGTTTACTATTCCATTTATCTGAAGAACTAGAGTACCTTTAGATTAGGTAACCACTGAAGTTCACAGACACAGCACTACATTTCACATATTTAATTTGTCATATAAGGTACACTAAATAATTATAAAGATGTAATTACCTTATGAATATTAGCAATGAAATTACTAAATGATGTGTAAGATTTTTTCATTGTCTTTAATATATATGCACTGAGGGTCATGTTTAAAAATGTCTTGAAATCTTTTCTCTGTGTTAATATTACAAACTTAGTATATAAGCAAAGTTATTTATTTCATTTTAAATATAATTTTAGATTGTCTTTTTTCTTTAAATTTTAGTGTCTTTATGAAGTATGATAAAAAATATGATCACATTGCCAAGCGCCATCCAATAGAAAGGCAACTTATAAAAGCACAATAATATGTTCAAAATGTCCTCAACAAATTTACTCACTGTTTTCAGCATTGTGTGACTCCTGACTCTTCTCAAAAATCAAGTGACTAGGAAAGTAAGTTTCTAAATCAATTCAGGACTCCAAGGCAGCCATGACTGTTCAACTGAAGACCTTGCTCACAAAAGAGAACTCCAGACCATGGCAAGAATTATGGAATAAGTGTATTCAAAGTGAGGGGGAATATTTTTGAGTGGGATTAATGGCAATGTGTCTTCTACTATAATATATTTTTTAATTTAAAAATTCATTACATTTTTATCACAATTCATATATTAGTTTCTAATATATCTTTCCAGTGTTTTCTGTTTGTAAAAATAATACACATTTCGTGTTGGTTTTGACAAAAAAAGTAACATTATGAACAACAATCAATATCTTACTTTTTTTACTAATCAAGTATGTCAAAAAATCATTTGAAATCTGTGTGTAGAGCTATGTTTTTTTCAGTGTTTAGGGCTGCATAATGATTTCCAGTGGAGACTAGTTTATTCAACCATTCTCTGAATGATGTATATTTGTGTCATATCTAGGCATTTTGCTCTCAGAAATAATGTCAAAATGAATATGTTTTCCTATTTATAGAAGTATACCTTCAGGGTAAATTCTTAGAAGTGAGTTTTCTGGGTCAAAGATTAAGTACACGCGATTTTGTTAATCAGTATAAAATTTCTTTTTATAGAAATTGAACACATTAAACTTCTACCAGCTACATATGAGAATGATGGCTTTGCTGCAAACAGTATGCTTCTATACCCTTGGATTTCTTCCAATCTGATAAGAAATGGCATTTCAGTGTGGTTTAAACTTGCATTCTTCCTATTATGAGTGAAGTTGAGTATATTTTTGTATGTGTAAGAACTTGCTGGTATTTCGATGATCTATTTATGTCTATTGCCTATTTTGCCTCTGTTCAGAGGGTTTTAAAATGTATTAGAATAATTAGCCTTTTATGATGTAAGTTACAAATATTTTCAATTGTCATTTCCTTTGATTTTTGGCTGCTTATGGTGTTTAGTCATGTAAATTTTTAAAAAAATTCAGTGGTTAAATTTATCAGTCTTTTAATACTTCTGGATTGTGAGTCATAGAAAAAAAAGACTCTTGCCATTCCTAGGTTAAAAGAAGTTTATCTATGTTTCATTTTAATCTTTGTATAGTTTAGCTTTTCACATTTAAATTTCTGATGCACTTGGAATTTTTCTGATGAATACTGTGAGTTATGAACACAATTTTATCACTTTTCAAATGTCTATTCAGTTGTGTCAACACCATTTATTGCAAATCTATCTTCTATCTGAGACATCTCCTTTCCCTTACAAAATTTCCATGTGTACTTAGTCCTATTTCTAGATTTTCTACTCTGTCCACTTTTATTTTGTCTATCCATGTGGCAACAGCACTGTTTTGCTTTACATTGGATTCCATGCTATCTATTTACTCCTGCGAGACCATTTCCCTGCTTTCTATCCCCTGTCCTCAGCACTAGGAAGACGGCATGAAAGAACTGTAGTCAGTTTTTTGCCTTTGGTTTTTGGTTGATTTTGGTTGTTGGAGATTGCTGGAGAAGACAGTAAAGGAAGGACAGCAAGGTAGAGATACTGATTCTCCTGGCCTCTCCCTGAGGGTTCCTGAATGTGTCTGTAACCCCTGACAGAGGTCAGCAGACCTCTAGAGGCCATTCAGTTCACTTTGTCAGAACCAACTAACCACTCTGTCCTCTCCCATCTTTGCAGCCTCTCTGATGTTCAACAATTTGAGAGCTACCAGGGAAGCTGCACAATTCCTTGTGATTTCCCTATACCTTGTCCACCTTTTACAATTGAATATTATTAAACTATTTCTAGTTATTCTAATTTGGAACATCATCTATTTTCTACTCCACTCTAACAAATACACAGAGCTTATGTTTTCTTTATATGTATCATTCTATCTGTCATCTATCTCTATCATCTTTTGAACTTGTCTCACATTGCTCCTCTTTTTGGGAATTTCATGGATATTCTTGTCTTTTGTTTTATAAATTTAAAATCTGTTAGAGACTCTATTTTAAAATGTTGTTATACCTTTTAACAGAACTGTTAAAAGATTTGTTACTTTGGGAAGAATTTGCATCTTTGTGATGCTGAGTTAGTTTAACCAAGACCTTGATACTTCTTTCATTCTATTACAACTGCTAATGCACATTAATTGCACAAATTAATGGGTTTAATTGTGACATTTCCATGCATGAATATATCAAGTTCTAATCATATCTACCTTCTCCATGCAATTTAAGTTTCTGTAAGATAGATTTGCACATTTCATACTGTTATGATTTGGGTCTAGAATGTCCCTCAAAGACTTGTGCACTGATTGCTTGGTTCCCAATGTAGCAATGTTCAGAGGCAGGGACTTGGAAGGTGATTGGATCACAAGGCCTCTAATTTCATCAGTGGATTATTGCATTGATGAGATAATTTAATGGTATTATTGGAATGTGATGGAAATTAGGAGATGGCATCTAGTTGAAGGAAATGTACCATGGGAACATATTCTTGGGAATTATATCTTGGCCCCAGCCCATTCCTCTCTGCTCCCACTCTCCACATTTTCTTCCTGTTCACCATGAAGTGAGCAGCTTTCCTCTGTCACTTCCTTCTTTTGCTGTGAAGTTTCTGACTTACTCCAAGTTAAAAGCAAAGGAACAGGATGAAGATTGACTGAAACTTCTGAAAACATGAGCTAAAATGAATCTCTCCTTTGAATTGATTTTCTGAGATATTTTGCTACAGTAATGGAAATTTAACACTTATATGAAGTATAATTTTACATATTTTAAAATTTCTGATTTTTTCATGGGACCCTGCCCTCTGCTTATCCTTTAAGTAGTTATTGTTACATGGAGGCCACTGGTTTTGCATTTTACTCTTATAATCTTCGGTTTACAAAATTATTTCATCTTAGTTAATTTTTCTTCTATTTTTGTTTATAATGCAAAACATTTAAATTTTATTGATGTATAAATTATATGACATACAATTTACCATCTAAAGTATACAATGCAATTTTTAAGTATGTTTATAGACTTTTGCAACTATCATCACAATCTAGGCTTAGCACACTTTTATGGTCTCTAAAAAATATTTCAGTTCTACTAGCCTTCTCTTCACTCCAACCCCACTGCCTAAGAAAGTCCTAAGAAATCACTAATTTGCTTTCCATCTCTATAGCTTTACGTGCTCTGGATATTCGCCATGTAAATTAAATCATACAATTCTGTCACTGTCTTTCCTCATTTAATATACTACTTTAAAGTGCATGTGTGTTGTACTCAATATCAGTAATTCATGAGTAGTTTTGTTGCATAATATTCCTTGGTAAAGATATTTCACACCTTAATTATCCATTGATCAGTAAGTAGACATTTGGGTTGTCTAATCAATTTGCTATTATGAATCAAATTGCTATGAACATTTGTGTAAAAGTTTTTGTGTAGATGTGGTTTTTTTCCTGGATATGTCTAGGAGTGGAATTTCCTGATTATATTGCAAATCTACATTAAAACATTGAGAAACGGCTCAACTGTTTTCTGAATTGGCTGTACCCTTTTACTTTCCTGTCTGTGATGTGTGAAAGTTCCAATATATCCATCTCCCCAACAACATTTGTTACTGTCTATGTTTTTGATTGTTGCCATTCTAGTGAGTATGAAGGAGTATCTCATTGTGGTTTTGATTTGCATTTCTAATAAGGATGCTGAACACCTTTTTATGTGTTTACTGGCCATTGACATACCTTCTTTTAAGAAATGTCTATTTGAATTTTTATCCATTTAAAAATATAATTATTTGTCTTTATTGTTGAGCTGTAAGAATTTTTTATATATTATAGGTATTAGATGCTTATTGTATGTGAATTTTCAAATATTTCTGTATTGCCTTTTCATTATTGGTGGTACCATTTTCAATAGTTTTTAAAATTTTTTGATGTAGTAAAAATTTTTACTCCTAGGAATTTTTTTTTAATTTCTTCTTTTCTTCTTAGAGTATCTTTAAGCAGATTTTGGGTTCCTTTGTCTTTTTTGTGGTTTCTGTATTAGATTTTCCTGGGTCAATGATACATAATGATCTCACAGAAGAGGAAGGATGCAAAGGCAAGAGCGTTTTTCTTAATGAGAAATCATCCTGTTTAATTACTAGCACGAAGTCCAATTTATTCAATACTTCTCTCATATTGTTTCCACTCTGTGATTTCCAACTATGTTGTTTTAGCAAGATACTATCAAGAGTCATTTTGTTTTTAACCTTACTATCACACTTGCATAAACACCTTTGTGGACAGAGGAAAAATAGGCTCAGTTTTTTCTCTCTTCTCTCAACACAAACTACTCCTGTGATCCTAGCTCACCAGTATGTGTTAGAATTTCTTCTGACAAGTTACTGGTCAGTTCTGCAGTAGACACCAGCTGGATGCTCTCCAACTCAGTTTACTTCTGACACTGTCTGCCTAGAAATGGCATCAAATGCCACAGGTGCAGAGTTCAGTCTCGCAAGAATACTCTGCTTTACTTCCAATGCCAATCACTTGCTCCAGGGTGCTTTCCCTGTGCTTCTGTCTGACCAGTCATAAACCAAAATTTTCACAAAACCCTGGAGCCAAGGTTTGCTAGAGCAGCTCACAGAATTCAAAGAAACACACTTACCAGTTTATTGTAAAGGATGTTACAAAGCATAAATAATTTAAAGAGCAAGATAAAAATTGAGAACAGGGAGGTAGATTTTGTGGAAATGGGGAGAGCATCAAGAGATAGAAGGAGATGGAAGGAAGGTAGGGGAAAGGGAAGTCAAAAACATCAGATGTGACATGTAAATATATCAGCTCCCCATGGTAAGCAAATTCCTTGTGTATCACAAACATGTACTAAATAAAAGAAAACAGCTGTGAGAAATGGATAAGGCAAAATTTGACAGAAGGGACATGGAGATTCCCTATCTTCTCTCAGCAAGAAACTCCATGTAGTCAGCTACCTGGAAGCTCTCAAAACCCTGTCTTTATATTTTTCTATGGGTTCTATGAAAGAGGTATGACTGATTAAATGATTGTATGTTGGTGATCAAATTAATCTTCGACCTTTTTCCCTCCTGAGGTTGGGGGGAAGGGGTGCTGAAACTCTAAGCATGCCTTGATCTTTCCTGGGACCAGCCAACTAATTTATATATAGAAAAGGCACATCCCATTGCAGAGTAAAAGAGTTTTAGAAGTTAAATGGTAAGATATTTGAACAAAGGACAAATAAATATTTAACAATATCATCAGATATCTTCACCTCCCAAAATAAGCCCCAAACTTTTCCAACGTTGCCTGTTCTCTTCCTGGGCAATTCTTAAGCCTGTGTCCTTTATTTACCTAATGTTTTGGCATCAGATCTTCTGGCTATCTCCATGTCTTTATGAAAGATGGAATGTCCTTCTTCAGAGTGTACCATTTCTGAACAATGTCACCGACTGTAGGCCCCCATCAGACTCTGTAGTTTTTCTTTACTTTAAATTAAGTTTATTGGTACAATTTAGATATAGATAAATATCATATTCCTCATAGAGATTAGTACCTGTATATGATATATTTTGATTCCTCTTTTTTCCCAATTCCCTACCCTCACTTCAACACCTCTGCCCCTCCCTATTTACAATGCTTTGTTTCCATTTTACCCTTTTTTATTCTTTTTTTTTCATTAGTAGCATTAGTTCTTCTCTAAATTTCTTGTAACATTTAACAGTATATCTGTCAGGACCTGTGCTTTTATTGGTAAGTTTTTAACTACATTTTCAATTTCATTGTCTGACATTGGGTTATTCAGAATTTTTGTATCTTCTTGACTTAGTTTTGGCAATTTGTGTGTAAGAATCTGTCCATTTCTTCTATGCTTTCCATCTTATTGGAGTACAGGTTCTTGAAATAGAATTAGAGTATTAATGATCTGAATTTCTGTAGGATCATTGTGATTTCTCCCTTTTCATTCCTAATTGCTTTAATTTATGTTTATTTCCTCTTTTTGATGAGTTTGGCTAAAGATTTATCAATTTTATTTATTCTTTGAAAGAACCAACTTTTTAATTCATTGATTCTTTGTATTACTTTCTTAGTTTCAATTACATTTATTTCTGTTGCTTTTATCTTTATAATTTTTCTCCCTTGTACAAGCTTTGAATTTAATTTGTTCTTCTTTTTCTAGGAGTTTGAGGTTCAAAATTAAGTTACTTATTTAAGTTCATTCTGTTTTACTGATGTGAGAGCTGATCACTATAGATTTCCCCCATAAGACTGCTTTAATTGCATCCCGTAAGTTCCAGTATGTTGTATCAACCGTATCATTTAATTGTAGATACTGTTCAATTTTGTTCTTAATTTCCTCTATGACCCATTAGTTGTTCAGAAAGATGTTGCTTAATTTCCATGTGTTTGTGTAGTTTTTGTGATTTGTTTTACCACTGATTTCCAGTTTCATTGCACTGTGGTCAGATAGTATGGGTGGGATGATTTCAATTCCTCTACATTTACTTAAACATGTTTTATGGTCTATTTTGAAGAATATCCCTTGTGCAGCTGAGAAGAATGTGTATTCTTATGTTATGGGGTGGAGCAATCTGTAGACATCTATCCAGTCCATTTGCTCACAGGCTTGGTTTAATTCTGATATTTCTTTGTTGACTTTTTGTCTAGTTGATCTATCTATTTTTGAGAATAGGGTATTAAGGTCACCCACTATAATTGTGCTATTGCTTATTTGATTTTTCATGTCCATTAACATTTCTCTTATGTTGTTGGTGGTACCAGTATTTGGTGCATTTATATTTACGATTACTACCTCTTCCTCTTGAGTTTTTCCCTTAACAACTATGTAGTGACCTTCTTTGTCTCTTGATCAGTTTTGCTTGAAGTTCACATGTCTGAAAATAGAAGAGCTGCCCCTGCTTTTTTCTGGGTTTCTGTGACATGGAGTACTGTTTTCCATCCTGTGACTTTTAGTCTATGAATTTCTTTTTATGTTAAACATGTTCCTTAAATGTAGCATATTGCTAAATCTTGTTTCTTGATCCATTCCATTTCTTGAGCCAGTCCGTTTCCTTTGATGGGTGAATTGAGACCATTTACATTGATGGTTATTACAGATATGTACTTCGTTATCTTTTTCATGTTATTTTCCCATTGTTGGTTCCCAGTCTTTCTCCTCTGTTTGTTTGCCCTGCCTAGTATTTACTTTCTATTGTTGTTCTTGTGGTTGTAGTCTTCATTTTTCTTTCTAATATATCCTCCAGAGCATTTTGAAGAGTTGGTTTAGTGTCCATGAATTTATTCAATTGTTCTGTGTCATAGAAATATCTTATTTATCTGAATTTGAAGGATAGTTTTGCAGGGTACATAAATCTTAGTTGAATACTGCTTTCTTTTAAAGCTTGAAATACCTTATTCCAAGTTCTCCTTGATTCGAGGGTTTGTGTTGGGAAGTCTGTTGTGATTCCAATGGGCTTTCTTTTATAGGTGATTTATTTCTTTGCTCTAGCTGATTTTAGTATTTTGTTCTTATGCTGAATTTATGGAATCTTGATTACTATATGCCTTGCTGTGGATTTATTTTGGTCATTGGTATTTGGGCTTCCCTATGTTTTGCTAATTTATATGTCAATATTTTTATCCACGTTTGGAAAGCTTTCTGTCTTTATTTTTGTGAAGAGGTTTTTAATGATTTTTATTATCTTCAGCTTTTTCACTGAGTCCAGTCAATCTCATGTTCTTTGCTTCGTTTTGTAACTGTTGGATTGATTTTTCATGGTCTCTTGATATGTTTAAGAAATCTTTCTTTTCCTGGTAGCTAGCCACAATCCTGTCATCTAGATCTGATATTCTACCCTCAGTTTCATTTAATCTGTTGCATATATGGAGATTTTAATCTCCTGTATTTGTGTTTGGATTTGTTTCATTGATCCCACTTCTTTTTTATGCTGAGCATTCATAGTTTCCATTGTTTTCCTGAACTCTTCTATTTTTTTAATCTGTGTCTATTTTAATGTTATTCATTTTGAACATCATTTCTTTTTGCATCTTAGACATTATTTTTTCTATAGCCTCATGTATATTTTTTCACTTTTGCTGCTATCATTTCAGAAAGTTTCAGTGGTTGACTTTTGATGTTTTCTCTTTGTGCTCTGGACTTGTCCTGTGTGGGCTGTGCTTTTGCAGTTGCATTTTGCTTCTTCATCTTGTCATTTTTTAATTTTTTATTTCTTCTTTTATTTTGTTTTCTGTGTTTATGCTTGAATATTTCTTAAGTTAGATATACTTTATCCCTGGTATCCAGGTTTCCCTAGGAAATGTTCATTCCTCAGCATGTCTTCTAGATTTAGGTATTTCTTGGCCTTTATATCTATCCCAACAACCTACCTTTCCAATATATTAAGAGTGTGAAGTTGCTATCTATTTGACTCAGGGTCCATTCCTTTGGTATTGGACTGTAGTGATGATTATGATTCCCTACAATTGCTGTGTTGTCATACAGGTGAGAAAATCTGATTATAACAAGTATGACATCTCAATTAAAGTAGTACAGTCAGCAATAACATTAGATTCAAGCACAGCTTGGCTACCAGCAAACATGTTAGTTATTATCGTAATACCTTCAACCATAGAATCAAATTCTACAGTTATGCAATGTAGTCCAATTCATACCAGGAAATTGTATGCAATGATTTTCCACTTATTAGAGTGATTTTACCTCAAGGTATGGGAGGGGTCAAGAGGGATGGGGATAGGATGGAGAGATCAACGAGATTAAATATAGTAGGAGCAGTATTATAAGGTCAAGGGTGATCGTTCAACTTTTGAGTAATTGTAGGATACAGAGGAAATGGTTGGAAGAAAAAGTCTAGGAGTATTGATGTGAGCCTTAAGGAGGATAGATAATGTTTACTCATAAAATCAAGCAAGCTAGTTGACAAGATGAAGGAAGACAATGTGTAGAAATAAACAAAAAGTAAGGTTAGAGATCTAAGTCATGAAAGAGGGAGAAAAAAAGAGGGAAAAACAAACAAACAAACAAACTCCAAAAACCCAGAGAACAAAAATAACCACACACACAGCAAAAAACAAAGAAACAAATAAAAATACAGAAAGAACAGCAAAATGGGACAAAATAGAACAGGGAAGGAAAAAAAAGAGAGGTGGCCCTACCCACCTGCTTCTATTCCACATGTCTGTGCCCAACCACTACACGGGTTCACCTAATTTACCAACTTTGACTCATATTGTTACCATTGATTTAGACTTTTCCAGGCTGTTAGTCCCACCTTTCCACTGAGCGGTACCCAGCAGGGGCCCTACTGTGTCACTTGCTATCTGGCCAGCCCACCCAGACCCTCTGAATGGAGGGAGAAGCCACCTGCAGTCTCTTTGGAATGCTAAGGTCCTCTGGTTGAAGACAGGCATCCTCACGGGCTTTGTCAGAGTCCTCTGGATGATAGAACGGGTCCTCACAGATGCCTGGATGAAGAGCGGGGTCACCTGGCAATCTTGGCTGCCTGCCAGGATCTCCAGATGAAGTAAGGGGTCCTAACAGACCCACCAGTGTCCTATGGATATGTGAAGAGGTTTTTTATGACTTTTATACTGTCTCCAGCTTTCCCAGTCACTCCAGTCAATCTTATGTTGTTCTTCTTTGCTTCATCTTTCAGCTGTTGGATTGATTTTTCATCTTTTCTTACCACTTTAGGAAATCTTTCTTTTGTAGTCCCTAGCCACAATCCTGTCTTGTAGATCTAATAGTCTATCCTCCTATCCTCACTTTTCAATATGTTGTATATACTGTCAGTGGAGTTTTTGATCTCTTGAATTTCCGTTTAAATCTGTTTCATGGATTTCATTTCTTTCCTATGTTGGTCATTCACGGTTTCCATCTTTATACTAAGCGCCTCGATTCTTTTATCTGTGTTTGCTCTAATGTCTTTCATTTTTTTATTATCATTTCCTTTTCACCCAAGAGATTATTTTTTTCTATAGTCTCATGAATTTGTTTTTTCACCTCTGCTGTTATTGTTTCAGAAAATCCTAGTGGGTGGTTTTCAATTTCCTCTACCTGACTGTGCTCTTGACTTGTCCTGGGTGGGCTAGAAGTCTGGGGTTTCATTTTGTTTCTTCATCTTGTCATTTTTTATTTTATTTTCTGTGTTGATGCTTAAACATTTCCTTAGGAAATGGTTATTTTTCTGGGAATTCTTTTTTTGTATGGGTGTTTCTTGGTCTTCGTGTCTATCCCCAAAATCTACCTTTCCAATTTATTAAGGATAAGAAGTTGCTATTTGGCTCGGCACTCAGTCCTTTGGTACTGGAGCATGGTGATGCTTATGATCCCAGACAATCACCGTGTTTCATACATGGGAGAAAAACTGATTATAACAGGTATAACATCCTGGCTAAATAGTACAGTTAGCAATAACAAAAGCATGAAACACAGCCTAGCTACACACAACCTGTGGTAACTATTGACCTGATACCTTTAAGCATAAGAACAACTTGTACAGTTGTATGACAAAATCCAACATAAACCAGGAATTTGTATGCAATGATTTTTTTCTCTTAGTAGAGTGATTTTACCCTGTGAGAGGGGATTTAAAGGGATAGGAGACAATATAGAGAGATAAATGAGGAAAGATAGAGTGGAAGAGAGGCTGAAGGGCAAAGGATGATCACACAAAGTTTGGAAAGCTGAGGAACACAGAAAGCAAGAGTGCCAGGGAAAGCAAAAGAATATTGAAGTGAACTAGAAAGAAAAGAGACAATGTATATATCATTAAATCAAGAGAGATAGTTGGGGAAAGAGAAATAAGATGAATACAAAAAAGGTAAGAAATCTCAACAGTGAAAAAGAAAAAGAAAAAAGAAAGAAAGACCCAACCAGACAGAAAAAGGAAAACCAATCAAAGAAAGAAAGAAAAAGAAAAAGAATAAAATTCCTCCAGTGTCCACAATTCTATGGTAGTGTCTAAGTCAGATTCCAAAACTGTGCTGGGTAATTTTGCCAGATTTACAGTAGGATTTGTGCTGGGTGAGAGGCTGATCTTGGCCTCTGGATGTGAGGGTTTGGACTCATCTTAAGAGGACAACCTTCTGGATATCCACTTCTCCTTATTGTGATTGTCTCCCAGTTGCTGTGGTGCCCTCCAGTAGGGAAAGTTCAGGGTTGCTTCCAGACTTGTGTACAGTTGGCTCCTTCCAGACCTTGCACAGTTTTCTCTGCTCCACACCCCTGAGTCCTCTTACATTTTGGCCATTGGGTGGGAGAAATGCCTTTGTCCTCCTGCAGGTCAAGGCTGCTTGCCCACTTATGCCACCAGGCTGAAGTCACTATGCTGGTCTCAGACCAGCTGATGTTTTCAGTCCTTTGTATTCAGGACTAAGACTGGCTTTTGGTGACCACTAGTGTGGAGTCTAAGTTATGCCAGCTCCCTATCTCTCAGTAGAATTCCCCCTAGTCTGTTTCTTTCCTGCTGGCAGTCCTCTGTGATTGGATGGCTCTTCTCTCATTTCACTTTGGGACACTGGCAGTGAAGTGACCCAAGACCATTCTGCTGCTGGAGTTTACCCCGAGCTCTTTGAAATAAAATGACAGTCCTGCCTGCCTGCTTCTGTTGTGCATGTCTGTGTGTCAGAGCACAGTACTCATTCACCTCACTCACCAACCACCGGCTCATATTCTCACTGCTGTTTCAGACTTTTTCACACTGCTGGTCCCTGCCTGCCAATATGTGCTGCACTGGGCCACTGGTCCCATCCACCCTCTCCAGTTTTTCTCATTAGATTGTGCTCCTTGGAGTGGACTCTAAAACTGACTCTGCTGTTATTAAATATTTGTTTTGTAGAACTGATTATATCATTTACATTTTATTCATACTGTAGAAACTGAACATGGCTCTCTCTCTCTCTCCCTCTCTCTCTCTCTCTCTCTGTCATCTATATCTTGGCTTTTAAAAATACATGGAGAAACTCTAAGGAGACATCATTACCCTAAAGTGCTCTATGATTAACATGGAGCTCTAAAATTTTGGCTAGATTTATTTTTAAGCAAGGAAACTGCCACCCCTTAAAGTAGTGTTTCTGTCCTATATATCTTATTACTTCAATCAGAGAGTCAAGCTGGTATAGTTTGTAGCCACAATATTCATGGAGATAGGAAAATCCATTGATCACATTGAAATACAGTAAACATTCTTAGGATATTCCTGGGAGAAATAAATCTTTTCCTTTGCCCTTTAAAGTTCTCTCAATTAAATGTGATCTGAAACACTTCCAAGAATGGCAGTATCTAGCTGCAAAGTAGTGATCACTAATCCTCACTGTTCTGAATCAGCAACCCTCTCACAAATGCTAATTTCCTTGCCTGTTATGCTTAGTGGACATAAGAGTTCGGCAATCAGTTGCTTAATAGTTTTGTCTGCTTCCTGAAATGAGCAATAATTAGAGATTGGATTAATTAAAATGATCTGAAAATGTAAAATGTTATTTCTTGACAAACTAGGAGCTCCACAATGTCTTCTCATCATATTATGGGTTTGATGGTTTTCTCACCCAAAATAATGCTTTCACTGCGTTATTCCTATTTTTCCAGTTTAACTTTATAAAATCATGTATTTGGGTACATCAAAGATGATATCACTTTTTGTGCTTTTATTACTACATTTTCCATACATAATGATCACATTCATTATGGGGAATTTGTACCTGTAAATAATGTATCTTAATTCTTTTGTTCCCATTCCCCTCCTCTCCTTTCCTGTCTCTTCCCCTCCCCATTTACAAAAGCTTTGTTTCTATTTTTCTCCTTCCGGTTTATAGTAGCACAATTTTTAATAGTCAAATCTTGGAAATAGTCCATATACCCATCAATAAACTAATGGATTTAAAAAAGCATATTGATATACAATGAAATACTACTCTACCATAAAGATGAATACTTTTGAGGCATTTTAGGTAAATGCATGTATCACGAGACCATAATCTGAAGTTAAACAAACCAGACACACAAGTTTAAATATTACATTGCTCTTATGTGAGAAACCCAAAGGGTAAATTAGGAGCAAAATGGGGGACAGATATTGGAAAGTAGGGGCAAATTTTGTTCAAATGGGAGGGGAGAAAAGGAAGGGAAGGAAGGGTAAAGAGATTTTTTTAAATGGTGAGATAGATTTTGATGTCCCCCCCCCCTCATTACAGTAGCCTCTCCTTTGGGAGTTCTACTTTTAAATTACCTTTGCTTCCATTCCCTACATCTTTACAAAGAGTTATGTCTTTTTGCATTGCATTCTAAATTCTAAAGAGTAGTCCTACCTAGATAGTTAAGTTGCTGATGGTTAAATAATCTTTAGATTTATAGAAGCCAGAATGTATGGTGACATTTAGAGTGCTCCTCCTTAGTTTTTAGTTTTGTATATGACTAACAAAATGCATATAAATTGCTGTGAAGTTTAATTTAAAATAAAATATTATATTCATCTGACAAAAGTACAGAAACTGGTAGCAGGAAATTAAGGCCCATTGTGATGTTATATCCAGAGTGAAAACAAAACAAAATGCATGCCCTGGATGTCCAGAGGGAATAAAAAGAAAATGCATGCCCCAGCTTGACATTCTGCCCTATTCCTTCTTTCTCTCTGTATACAAACTCTGTGTGTCCATGAGCTGCACTAAAACAGAGCTTTGAGGATGATAGTTTTTCCATTCTCTTTGGGGCTGGCCCTTGAATAAACCTGATTCCTTTCTACTAACTCAAATATTGGCCTTTGAGTAGTGACCAGCACAGACTTTATTCTGATAACATTTTCAACGCATGTGTAAGAGCAAAAGGAATTTCTCCCTTCACCCTGTAAACATTCCATATTTGAGTCTATAAAATAAACTGAAAATAAATAAATGAACTAGAGAAAGTATATACAGATTTATTGTGTGCACAGGCACAGAAGCATTTCAAGAATGACAAATAAGGACCCAAAAACTCAATAAGATTTACTGGCTGACATACCGTTTTAATAAGGGAGGGAGGAAGGAGGAATGAAGGTAATTTTAAAGAAAGAGTAAATGACTTTCAGAGGAGATAGGTGGAACAGACAATTGTGTGGTAAAAGGTTTGTCTGGACTCTGGGTATGTCATCTCCTTTAGTCTTCTTTAGTACTGAGTTGTCTGTGTTTTATGAAATTATACAGACAGGACTCATCACAAACACACTCTTTCTGGAAGATCTTCCCTTGCTCAGTTGAAAGAACTTTAGAGGAAGTCTCACCTTGTGCTGCCAGAGAGACAGAAGAGAGAGAAATAGAGTGAGAGATGTTCAACTTCCGTTCTGAAGCTTCTTCTGTAGTTAAAAGTACCTAGCATGTCAAGGCCCATACTTTTGAGTATCTTTTTTTAAATTCTAATATTTGCAAAATAAAATCTGAGCTTCTCACCATAGGGTATGTCTTGGTGATTTGAGATGTATTCACCAATGAGGCTTCTATTCAAACACCCCAATTACTACCTCACTCTTCACAGGCCTGGACCTTCCCACATGTAATTCCCTGGCCTGAATGTCTTTCTGTGTACTTGAGTACTGTGAAAATCTTTTCATAATCAATTTAAATGAATCTATCCCTAATCTCCCTAATCTCTCTTAATTCTAAGCTTATTGCATCCCAGTTATCTCTCTATCTCCATGTATGTGTCTTCCTGTCTCTTTTATGTTATGGCTTTCTTGAGAGCAGGAGCCAATGTTTTACTATTTTCTATAACCCAAAGGCCTAGTACACTGCCTGGCACATGGGACACTCAGCAAATGCTTCAATAAATGCATGCATACTGAATCTAAGAGTAACCTTTAGCAGTGTTTAATCCCTGTCCCCTATTAATTTCATGTTGCTGTCCCTCTGGTTCTGTTTACCTGCAGTCCACAGAACACTGGCTCAATGAGAGTATTTTCATGGGAAATGTTCCATGATCACCTGTAATCCCTTTCCTGACTAAAATAAAGGTAATGGTTGACACCCCTCTAACAAAAGACAAAGCAACAAGGGAAAACTGTAACAAATACATTTGATCATAGTTTAACAGAAGTTTTCCTATTGAAAAACAAAAATAAAAGGATGAAACATGAATACCATGTAGAAATGTGATTGGATGAAACTGGTAATATGGTAGTGAAAAAATATGAGCAGAGAGACCCAGTAAAATCTCTTTGTTATAGATTGTTCTCAGCCTCTCAGTCACAGCATTTCACAAGGGCCCAGGAACCCTCTAACTGAGGGTCTTGACTCCTTGGTGCAAAACTCTTACACAGAAATGCAGGAAAAAAGTCAGAGTAATATTATTCTGTTTATAGATGACTTTAAGGAAAAGGGATTCTGTTTCTACAGTTTGCTTGAGAAAAGCAATTCTGACTTCTATGGCTTGGCTTACTGGAAAATGAAGGACAAAAGACAGAAGGCCAAAAGAAGTTTTGCTTTTGAACTGATATTTGAAGTAGATTTAAAAGTATCATTTTAAAAGTTCCAACACTGAGAAATGCTGTATATTAAACATCTCTTTTATCCAGTAACAATACCCAGAATCATTAGTGCACTAAAGTTTCTGAGAAGTCTTTCAGTATTAAAACCTGTTTTCCTAATGTTTTTTTAATCTCAGGGCTTCAGAAACTTACTAAATCATTAAACCTTTTCTTCAAGTAACACCTTATTGTACTCCATGAAATTATTAGTATAAAGAACACTCTTGGGATCACAGAAAGAGGGAATTTAATGATCTTGATTGTCCATCCCCAAAGCTACACAACGAATCGTTTGCACAGAAAGGACAGGCATAGTGGTTACTGGTTCTTGATGAGAAGGCAGTGCTGGATGACCTGAAGAGAATTCCTATTCCAGATTGTGCAGGAATTTGGAGTACTAAACACTAATGGTCATATTTACGTGCCCCAGCTGTCAAGACCTTTTACATTGCAGATGTTGAAACTCATTTCATGCCACGTTGTGGTCTGGTATCAGTCTCAGCCAGACCCCGTGTGTTCAAAATCACCAGGAAACAATTTCTTTCCTTTTAATTCTATCTCCTGTTTTGGCTGTATTATCAAACAGAGGTAAAATGACCACTATTCAATTTACTTTACTTCTAACTACACAACTACTTTACTTCTAACTACTTTTCTGACCCAATGACTCCAGCAAACATCTCAGCACTGTCTCTAACCGAGTGAACTTGATTGATTTCCCTAACCTTAAGTCCCACTGTGGCCAAGGGCATGGAATTTTCTTATAAGAACAGGAATAGTTCACAAATCCTACCTAGAAGTAGAAAGATGGAATCTTTTCACGTAACTCAGGAAGATGTGGTAGTTGGAGAAGAGAGTTTTGAAGGAAAATTGGCTAATGTCATCAGATGAAAAGATCCAGGACATGTGATATGACAAAAGCATTGTCTATGAAGGAAAGCCCATATGTAGGTTGAGGTAGAGATATGGGCACCATGCTATTTTTACTGCATTATGTACAAGTACATCCCCTAGATGGTGAAATTTAAGTCTGGTGAAACAAAATGATTTGCTTAAAGTCATATGCAAGTCAGTCAAGAAGCTAAGGTTTAACTGAAATCTATTTGATTCTAAAGTTTATTCTGTTAGACCCTGGGCTGAGTTGGGTACAACACTTTGATATGAGTTCCTTGTTTCTCTGTCTGCACTCTTTTCATTTTTACAGAACATTTAAAATTTCTTTCATTTTGTTTTCTTAATCATCACATCTCACAACAGTAAAAATGAAGGCTAGGTCCTTCTAAATTTCTGCACTTTCAAATGCTTCACCTCCTCCTCCCCCAATCTGTTCTCACTGAAACAACAGCATCATGTTTTCAGCAAGAATGCTGGGGGCAGGGAATGTCTTACTTGAGCAGATTGTGATGCTTCTGGTAGACAAATGGTGCAGTGGACTGCATGGGCAGTTAGTTCCCCTGCATGTCTCCTTTTCTCTCCCAGGTCTTTCCAGTCACTTCCTTTTCTAGTCGCATATCTCTAAAACTTACTCTAGGGTCAACTATGAAACACGATGAATTTCCAGGAGACTCCTCCCAAGGGAATTCCCTAACCAAGTTTCCCTGTGGTTACATGCTTCTTTCCCTAACATCTACCCCTCCCACCCTAACCATATCCTACTCTTGACATGCAGTTCCATGTTGACAATCTTTTAGATTGTGTGGAGCTCAAAGGGATTATCAATGTATGTGTCACAGCAGTGACAGGGGAAGATGTATTTACTGTGTGGGATGAAGAGTTTGAGGGAATCTGGAGAAGTTATAAAAGGGGAGTAGCAACTGTGTTGCTGTAGTCAAGGTTTGAAAGGGAAAAGATTTAATATAGGACATATGATTTATAGGATTACTTTAAATTATTCACCCAAAGAGTCAAATGCAAAAGAGTGTGGGAGGTCTGTCCACTGTCTAGAAACCCAAAGAATCCAGTTGAGGGCCTGAACCCCACAGCATTGTCCTGCACAAGTTCAGCTGAAGAACAGAATGCCCTCTACAAGTCCAACTGGAGACTCAGAGCCCACAACAAGGTCTCATGCAAGTCTGTATCAAGGATCTGCACTAGGAAGGCCCAAAGGTCAGTGGTGGAAACTAGAAAGTCTGCTCCAGTGGGGTGAAGGATCTGTGCCAGCAGGCTGAGGGATATGCCCTGGAGCTAGGAAACAATGTTCAAAGTAAGGACTAGGGCAACCCTGAAGAGAACTGCAGTCATCCTCTGTGACAGAGAGGACCCGAGCTCATTCCAGGATGAGAACAGCTGATTTCATATCAGGAAAATAAGCCCAATGAGCTTCTCCAGGAGAATTAACAGCACCATTTCCCCCCCAGTTCTCTTTTTATGCTGTTGGTGATAATCATTAAGTAGCCTTCCACACCCAGCAAGATGTTGATTCAGTTCAGCTGGGTGTTACAAATTGACCATTAGTTGCATTAGTTGTGTGTATAAGTTATCTTTTGCCATGTAACAAATCAAACCAAAACTTTGGCTTAAGTCAAAATGATTTATCATTTCTTAAAATTCTGTGTGTTGCCCTTGTGACCCCTCTGCTGAATTAGCTGATGCTCACTCCTCTGGCTGCACTCAGATGGATGATCAAATGGCTTCACTCTTGAATTTGGTAACTGGTGTTTCCCTGTTTAGGGAGCCTCACTTCTTCACATAACCTTTCATCCTTCAGTGTCTAAGTGGGCTTCTGTCACATAGTAGCCTCAGAATGACATTCCGACAGGGTGAAAGAGGAAGCTGTAAACTATAGGACACTTAGGCTTTAGAACTGCACAATTTCATTTCCAGAGCATTCTACTGGTCAAAGCAAATTACGAAGGGATAGGTGGAACTGGTGATCATTAAATAATCCAGCACAGCTTTCTTGGTATTTCCTGAGCATTATCTCAAGACAGAAGGTGAGGCACACGGAAAGTAGGTAGACAAGTATACAATACATCCATTTTATGACTAAGTGCTCCTTCTTCCAAAGTACATCCAGATCTCAGAATGGCCTTTCCATGCAGTCTTATTAGATACCAATCAGAGACACACCCAAGGGTAGTGAGCTGCCTGTAGAGTGGTGAACTCCCTGTCACTGCCATATCTTGTACTCAGAAGGCTGAAGCTTATACCCTAGCCATTGAGAAAGACCACAGGTTAACAAGGCATTCTAGAGTGTAACAAGGGTAAGTTCAGACAAACAAGGAGAGGCATTATGATATGAAAAACTCCCAAACTTGATGATTCTGGGTTAAGATTCTTGCTCTGAAAATATCTGCAAGCAGTGTGACCTAAGGCAAGCTATTTGCTTACTCTGGACTTCAGTGTCCTCATTTATAAAACATAAATAAGGGTGGCACCCATTTTTTACAATTACTGTGAAGTATAAAGTTCACAAGCATTAAGTGCTCAATAAGCAGAAATCCCTGGTATATTGCTTCTATTACCATTATGGTTATGATTGCTACAGCAAATGTATGTTTGCTTTGTTGGTGTCCATCCTTACTTTTTTCAGTTTACATGGGATTATTCTTACCTCTAACCAGGAGTGGGTTTTGAATCTCCAAGTCTGTTAGGATGACCCCATCTCCTTTGTCACAAGAATCCATTCAACCCTGCCCAGTGACCCCAAGTAGCCAAGGAGCCTCTGTCCGCCAAGTGGCTCAAGCTGAAGGCCTGCACAGCATACTCTGCCTAGCTGTGCAGCCTTGGTACACCTCTTGGTACCTGGTAGGGCCCCACCCAGCAACCCTAAACAGCTGAGGAACTTTGGTACTTCACTCAAGTCCTGGTTGGGCCCCACCCAATGAACCCAAGCAGCTGGGGAGACTCTGTGTGCCAAGTGGTGTGAGCCGAAGGCCTACACAATAAACTCCACTAAGCCATGTAGCCTTGTATGCTATTTGGAACCTGGTAGGGCCCACCCAGCAATCCAAAGCAACTGGGGAGCCTTGGTGCACTGCTAGGATCCAGGTAAGACCCTACTCAGTGAACCCCGGTAACCAAGGACTTTCAGTGCACCATGTGGCATCAGTTTAAAGCACAGCATACTCCACCTAGCCGTTCACCTTTCATATGCCACTCAGAACCTGGTAGCATCCACCAGCAACCTCAAGGAGCTGGGGAGCCTTGGTGCACCACTGGGGTCTTGCAGTGAGGGAGCTTTGGCATGCCATGTGGGGTGTGCTGAAGGTCTTCCCAGTGTACTCCCATCATTTGGGGAGCCTCCAAGTGCCACTAGGGACCTGGTAAGGCCTGCCTAATGACTTCCACTCAGCTGGGGAAACTTTTTCCATTGTGGACAGCCATCCTCAACCCAGGAAACAACCAGGACTTTGCATTCCACTTCCCCAGGGGAATATAGGAAAATGACAAAAAGAATGAGGAAATGCAATCTCAAACCTCCAACCCATCCCAAACAAGACTAGAACACATGGACATAGAAGAAAGTGTAAGCCACACACCTGAAACTTCTGAAGTGATAGCAACTGAAGCAAACAAACAACTGCATGAAGCTGTAAAGGAAATCAGACTAGAAATAATCTCCCAGGTAAAACAAGAAATTATAAACATAATGAAACAAATGCTGAATACACCTAAAGAAGACATAGTTAAAAAAATAGAGAACCACAGAAAAATGATTGAAACTTTGAATGAACAATATAAGAAAGAATTAAAAGACGTGAAACATATTCAAAGAGATATTCAGGAAATCAAAACTTTCATTGAAAGCTGGCAAAACCACCTGAGTCAATGTGAAGATAGACTTTCCAACTTCAAAAACAAGATTGTAGCAAGTGAACAGGTAAAGAAAGATCTTTTAAAAATAACAAGGAATCAGAAAATAACAGTTCAACAGTTGCAAGACGATGCAAAGAAAAACAATATAAGATTGATAGGTATAAATGAAAAAGAAGGTGACAACACAAAGATATAAAAATACTATTTACAGAATTAATATCAGAATATTTCCCAAACATAGGAAAACAAACTGAGATACAGATAAATGAAGCATATAGAACTCAAAATAAATCTGCACTCAGACATATAATAAGCAACATGCCAGAAATACAATGTAGGAACAGAATATTAGAAGCTGATAAAGATAGGGAGGCTGTGGTAGGAGGAGCGTTGTGAGTTCGAGGCCAGCTTGAGCTACAATGCAAGCGCAAGGCCGTCCTGAGCCACACAGTGCACCCCTGCCTCAAAAAACCAGTGCTGGGAGGTTGGCTCAGTGACTTAAGCACCTGTCTGACAGGCGTGAGGTTGTGAGTTCAATCCCTGGTGCCACAAAAAAAAAAAAAGCTGATAGAGAAAAGAAACAAATCACCTATAAAGGAAAGCCCATCAGAATCACAGCAGACTTCTCAGCACAAACAAGGAAGTCAAAAAGAGCATAGAGCGAAGTATTTCAAATCCTAAAGGAAAATAACTTCCAAACCAGATTGATGTACCCTGCAAAACTGCCCTTCAGAACTGGTAGAGAAATAAGATACTTTCATGACAAAGAACACCTGAAACACTTCATGACCACCAAAGCAACCCTACAAAGAATACTGAAAGATATTCTAGATAAGCATAAAAATAGCTAAGACTTTAAGAACACCAACAGAAAAATACTACCAAGCAGGGCAAACAATTAAACAGAGGGTAAAGGTAAAGAACCAACAGCAGAAAGATAACATGACAAAAATAAGCCAATATATATCAGTTATAACCATTAATGTAAATGGACTCAATTCACCAATTAAAAGACAGAGACTGACAGAATGGATCAAGAAACAACACCCAACCACATGCTGTATACAAGAGACCTATCTAACCCAAAAGGAAATTCATAGTTTGAAAGTCAAAAGATCAAAAACAATACTTCATGACCACACAAGAACCCAGCAAAAGCAGAGGTAGCTATTCTGTTTGCAGACAATGTGAGCTTCAAACCAAGAATGATCAAAAGAGATACAGAAGGTCACTATATACTGCTTACAGATAATTTCAAGAGGAAGAGATAAGAATATGCACCAAAAGGCATATGCAAAATATGCAGCAAATATGGGATCACACAGCCATATTAAACAAATATTAATAGAAATTAAAAGTCATATAAGCAATAGCACAATTATAACAGGAGACCTTAACACCCCATTGACACAAAGAGACAGATCAACTAGCTAAAAAATTCAGCAAAGAAATAACAGGATTGAATCAAACCTGTGAACAAATGGACTTAGTAGATGTGTACAGAGTGTTCCACCCAGTGACATCAGAATATACATGCTTCGCAGCTTAACATGGGACATTCTCTAAAATAGACCATATGCTAGCTTATAGAACATGCTTAAGTAAATGCAAAAGAATCAAAGTTATCCCTTGCATATTATCTGATCATAGTGCCATGAAACTGGAAATCAATGACAAAAGAAACTGCAAAAGCTCTATAAACACATGAAAATTAAATAATACACTTCTGAACAATCAATGGGTCACAGAGGAAATTAAAGAAGAAATAAAACAGTATCTATAAGCAAACAAAAATGCAAATACAACTTACTGGAAAATGTGGGATACAATGAAAGTAGCTCTCAGAGGGAAATTTATTGCAGTAAATTCCCACATCAGGGAAACAGGACAAACACAAATAAATAACCTGATGCTACACCTCAAACATCTAGAAAAAGCAGAGAGCAAGCCAAGCCCAAAGCCAAAAGATGGGAGGAAATTATAAAGATCAGAGCAGAAATTAACACATTTGAGACTAAGAGAACAATGCAAAGAATTAATGAATAAAAGGGTTGGTTCTTTCAAAGAATAAATAAAATCGATAAGCCCCTAGCCAACCTTATTTTAAAAAGGAAAGAAAAAACTCAAATTCATGCAATAAGGAATGAAATGGGCGAAATCACTTCAGATCCTGGGGAAATACAGAAAATCATCAATACTTGCTTCAAAACCCTTTACTCTCACAGGTTTGTAATACAGAAGAAATGGACAGATTCCCAGAAACATATGACTTACCAAAGCTGGCTCAAGAAGATATAAAATCGCTGTCTAACCCAATTTCAGTTAATGAAATTAAAAGTGTAATTTGAACCTTACCAACAAAGAAAAGCCCAGGGCCTGATGAATTCACAGCTGAATTCTACAAGAAATTCAAGGAAGACTTCATGCCAACACCCCTCAAACTCTTCAATGAAATTGAAAGGGAAGCAATTCTCCCTAACTCATTCCTGGAAACAAGTATTACTCTAATATCTAAACCAGAGAAAGACCCAACCCAAAAAAAAAAAAAAAAGAACTACAGGTCAGACTCCCTAAAGAACATCAATGCATAAGTCCTCCATAAAATACTGGCAAACAGAATGCAGCAAGTCATTAAGAAGATTATGCACCACGACCAAATAGGATTCATCCTAGGAATGCAGGGATGGCTCAACATATGCAAATCAATAAACATAATACACCATACAAATAGAGCCAAAGATAAGAATCACATGATCATCTCAGAAAAAGCTTTTGATAAAGCACAACACTTGTTCATGATAAGAACCCTACAGAAAATCAGAATAGATGGTTTTTACCTCAATCTGACAAAAGTCATCTATGACAAATCAACAGCCAGAATCACATTAAATGATCAAAAACTGAAAGCTTTCATTCAAAAATCAGGAACAACATGAGGATGTCCACGATCACCACTTCTATTTAATATAGTGCTGAAAACATCAGCCAGAGCAATTAGATAAGAGAGAGAATTAAAAGGAATAAGGATAGGAAAGGAAGAAGTTAAATTAACACTATTTACAGATAACATGATACTCTACATGTAAGACACCAAAAACTCCATCGAAAGATTTCTAGATGTATTAACCAAATTCAGTAATGTAGCTGGATACGTAGTCAACACTCAAAAGTCAACAGCATTCCTGTACACAAACAACAAACTCACTGAGAGAGAAATAAGAGAACCACACCCTTCACAATAGCATCCAAAAATTAAATACTTAGGTATTAATCTAACAAGGGAAGTAAAAGGTCTATGCAGTAAAAATTATGATATTCTGAAAATAGAAATCAAAAAGGTTCTTAGAAAATTGAAAGATATTCCTTGCTCATGGCTAGGAAGAACAAACATTGTAAAAATGACCATTCTCGCAAAATTGTTATACAGATTTCATGCAATTCTAATAAAATACCATTAGCATACCTCACAGATCTAAAATTCATCTGGAACCAGAAGAGACCTAGAATAGCAAAGGCAATTCTGGGCAACAAAGGCAAGGCAGTAGTCATTGCAATCCCTGACTTAAAGTTATACTACAAAGCTACTGTGATAAAATCAGCATGGTACTAGAATATAAACAGACCAGAAGATCAATGGAATAAAGCAGAAGATACAGCCACAACTACAAACACACTCAGTTACCTCATCTTTGACAAAGGGACCAAACATAGTCACTGGAAGAAAGATAGCCTCTTTAATAAGTGGTGCTGGAAAAACTGGCTTTCCATGTGCCAAAAACTAAAACTAGACCTATGCCCAACACCATGCACTAAACTAAAGTCTAAATGGATCAAAGATCTAAATATCAAAACAGAAACACTAAATCTTTTGAAAGACAAAGTAGATAGAAATACTGATGACATAGGGGTAGGCAGAGAATTTATGAACAAAAGTCAAACTGCATGGGAAATACTTCCCAGAATCAACAACTGGGATCTTGTCTTATTAAAAAGTGTTTGCATGTCAAAAGAAATCTCCAACATAGTGAAAAGAAAACCCATGAATTGGGAAAGTATCTTAGTCAACTGTCCATCAGACAAAGGACTTCTATCTAGAACATATAAAGAATTTTAAAAAAAATCAGACGACTGAAATTCAAAGACCCAATCCAAAAATGGGCATCTGAGATGAATATACACTTCTCAGCTGAAGAATTACAAATGGCAAATACATAAATGAAAAATGTTCAGCCTCATTGGTCATTAGTGAAATGCAAATTAAAACCACACTGAGATTCTAGAAAGAATGGCTAAGATCAAGAAATCAATCAATAACAAAT